>JAWQFJ010002569.1:37500-63859 GCA_034096865.1 Theodoxus fluviatilis
GCTTGACTCTTGTTCACCATCTACCCACCCTCGTCCGCCTTTTGCTTTGCTGTGTTTTAAGAAGGAAATGTAAGCATGTTTGTTTGTTCATGTTCTGTTTTTTTGCCGTTGTCATGTTAGAAAACTAGTTTTCCATTTATGAAGATGCAATTCGCTCAGAATGTTTAACACGTGTCAATACTGTGAAACCATTGTAAAAAGTGTGACGGGCCGTCGGCCTTGCAATAAGAAAGTCAACGTCTCTCTCTCTCTCTCTCTCTCTCTCTCTCTCTCTCTCTCTCTCTCTCTCTCTCTCTCTCTCTCTCTCTCTCTCTCTCTCTCTCTCTCTCTCTCTCTCTCTCTCTCTCTCCTCCTCTCTCTCCTCCTCTCTCCTCTCTCTCTTCCTCTCTCTCTCCTCGTCTCTCTCTCCCTCTTCCTCTCTCTCTCTCCCTCTCCTCTCTCTCTCTCTCTCTCTCTCTCTCTCTCTCCCTCTTCCTCTCTCTCTCTCTCTCTCTCTCTCTCTCTCTCTCTCTCTCTCTCTCTCTCTTCTAACTCCTCCACGTTTCGCAACCTCTCGCCCCTTTCCATTACTGATTCCAAACCCTCTGACCCCACCCATCACCATGCTTTCCACGTTGCAGTCTCCAGTACAAGCTGTGGCGTGACTGCATATTACCATGAAAGGGAGATGAAACGGGCCAACGCTTCCGGGGGGGGGGGGGGGGGGGGGGGCGAGCAAGGGAACCGATCAGGAAAGTGGAAGTAAGGAAGTGAAGAAGTGGGTGCAGAAAAGGATTAGGGGGCTGGTTGGAGAAAAGCAAGGTTGAGAGTGGGCACGGGTAGGGGTAGGCTGGAGGGTGGGATGGGATGAGATGGCGGGATTGGTCGAGAGAAGTGCGGTTGGAGTAGAGGTTGCGGGTTGGGAGGGGGGAGGGAGAGTGGAGAAGGGAGGTGGGGAGGGGGAGATGAAGGGTGGGGGTGGGGGGTGGGGCTTGGACAGGAGACAGAGAGGACACACTCGACAGGGGGCGAGGTCGGCATTAATCAAGGCAGGTAATGAGTCTGCGAGCGTTCCTGGTCTGCGTCACTGGCCCATCATTTTCTGGCCATCTCGGCTCCATTTCACTTCTTCAGCCTTTCCCATGGGCGCCTTTGAAGATGCGCTAACAGGCCGCCTGCAATTACGAACATCCCTGCCACGGCCGCTTCGCGCGCTTCCAGCTTGCACGGATGACGATCCTGACGTCACGTTTATGTCGCCCGGGCAATTAGGACGCGACATGCCGCGCAGACATGTCCAGTCCCGTCGTGTGACGTCATCAGAATAATGTAGTCTCGATGACTGTCGTTTAGGGTTTTGGTGAGCAAAGAAAACAATACTGAAAAAAGTTAGCTTCTGAACTTTGAAATGTTTGTTACTTTTTCCTTACGTCACTTTTATGACGCCCGGGCACATAGAGCTCGACATGCCGCACAGACGTGTCCAGTCCCGTCGTGTGACGTCATTTGAATGACGTAGTCTCGATGACTGTCGTTTTGGGTTTTGGTGCCCAAAGAAAATAACAGTACAGAAAGTTGGCTTCTGAGCCTTCAATACTGTTTTCTTTTTCTTCTTTTCTTTCTCCCATTTCAAGTATGCCGTGTTGGTAAAACTGGTACATGTAACAGACAAGATTTACTTCCGTTTCCAAGGATATTGCAAACACTATTCAATTCCCATGAGAAGCCCATAAGCCTTTGGATGTGCTTTCGCCCCTGATTAGCGGTCTATCCATGCAAAGCCTAATATGCAAGAGAACCACAAACACGATGCTTCCACAAAGGCGATGACAACTGACTCAACACGCGGGCATCCTTTGACCTTTGGGTAGATATGTCAACTCGCCAGGCACAGGAAGTAGCTCGCCTTATCCAAGCACACAAATTGAGCGCCCAGTGCATAATGGCTGGCCTTGCCCTGCGACTCTGCACTTGATTCCTGGTTCCCTCTTCCTCCCCCGCTGTGCCTTCTCATCAATGGAAAGACGATAGGCCTATCGCAGTGGACTGTGGGAGAGGGGATCTGGAGGCCAGGCCCTCATGCGAGAGCCGCGCCATCCATCTCCCATGTAGCATGGGCTTCCGTCAGAATTTCCCCATCACACTATCCCCTAATCACTTCCGCTTCTCCGCTGCAGGGAAGGAGCAAAATTGCACTTGCAGAGGCCGAGATTAATTTCGGAGTTAATGACATTGACAAAGTGTCGGAACTGCTGTGCAGCCAGGCAAGGGCTGGCGCCGCTGTCCCCTGACTTTCGGGATGCGCTGCGTACCTTTGTCTTGGGACCGCTAATGAAAACTTCGCCACAGAAATGTGCAGCTTCACGCTTGCTACACATAAACTACATGGCAAACAGACTTTTCTCAGTCATGCCTGAAGACACGTAAGCACACGTATGCAAATACACACTGACATATCTACCAAATGACTGCTTGCTTGCCGGCCTACCTGCCAGTCTGCCTGTTTAGCATCCTGTCTGGCTAGCTGACTGATTGACAGATTGTAGAAAGGTACGAAGAGGCAAACAAGTAAACAACAAGAAGGGCAAAGCCCATACGACTCACATGCTTGACCTTTACATGACATTGACTTTTACATGACCTTGACCTTCAGGTGATCTTCAAGGTCAAGGTCAAACAACTAAACCTACCAATGACATCATACACTAAGAACTGCTTTACACATTTTTCCTACCAAAATACATGTGACCTTGACCCAAGGTCAAGGTCATCCAAGGTCATGCAACACAAAGCTGTTAATTCAAGACATAGGAAGCACAATGGTGCTTATTGGCACTTTCTACCATGAGATATGGTCACTTTTAGTGGTTCACTACCCCATTTCGGTCACATTTCATAAGGGTCAAAGTGACCTTGACCTTGATGATATGTGACCAAATGTGTCTCATGATGAAAGTATAACATGTGTACTACAATGTTTTGACGTTTGGAAGAGTTATTTTTCATAGTTCAGGGTCAAGGTCACTTCAAAATATGTATACAATCCAACTTTAAAGAGCTCCTGTGACCTTGACCTTGAAGCAAGGTCAAGTCACTATGTATGTGTTTTGATGCCTTGTCATCCTACACCATCATGCCAAATTGGGTGTTAATAGACTTAATAGTCTCCGAGAAAAATCCAACGTTAACGTTTTTTACGGATTACAGGACGTCGGGACCCCCGGACGCCCGGACGCCCGGACCGGACGCCCGGACGCCCGGACGGACGACACGGGTGACCTAGTATGAAAGTATAACATGTGTACTACAATGTTATGAAGTTTGGAAGAGTTATCTTCCATAGTTCAGGGTCAAGGTCACTTCAAAATATGTATACAATCCAACTTTAAAGAGCTCCTGTGACCTTGACCTTGAAGCAAGGTCAATCAAACTGGTATCAAAAGATAGGGATTACTTTGCCCTATACACCATATATAGGTCAGGTATCCAATCTCAAGAACTTCAGACAAAATTGGGAAAATGTGAAACATTACTGTTTTTAGACAACATTTACGGCCCCTGCGACCTTGACCTTGAAGCAAGGTCAAGTCACTATGGATGTTTTTTGACGCCTTGTCATCATACACCATCATGCCAAATTGGGTGATGATAGATTTAATAGTCTCCAAAAAAAATCCAACGTTAACGTTTGTTACGGACAACAGGACGCCCGGACGCCCAGACGCCCGGACGGACGAAACGGGTGAGTACATAGACTCACTTTTGCTTCGCATGTGAGTCAAAAAGGTAGACTTCTAGCACACACTCACACACACACACACACACACACACACACACACACACACACACACACACACACACACACACACACACACACACACAACAAAGAGCCTAGTCGTGGGTTAGACGGGCAGACGAGAGAAGTAACAGTCGGAAACAAAACGAGATCAGTATCATGCGACCTCTCCAGAAACAAGCATGACGGCGTTGGCCGCAAAGCAGATGCATGTTGCAGGCAAGACTGGCAGCATTGTCTGGGGGCAGTCAGAGGCCTCCAGGACATGATGAATCCCAGTTCTTCCCATTCTCCAAACATCAATTCATTAATACGCTGGCGGGGGCCATTCACATTGGGGGAGATCGATGAATTTCCCGTGTTCACAAAAATCAATCAGATTATTTCCGCCGCTTTGTGAGGAGCAGGTGAAGTGTCATTGCATCGCTCATCAGTTTGCTTCTGTCCCGTGTTCCTTAATGACCCAACTCATCCTGTGCAGCCAGGGTTTGAGGCGATTCCAGCCAGCAGCTGCATTTCTGCAGCTTCTGTCTCTCTCTCTCTCTCTCTCTCTCTCTCTCTCTCTCTCTCTCTCTCTCTCTCTCTCTCTCTCTCTCTCTCTCTCTCTCTCTCTGCTTATAGAGCCAAGTGTTCAGTATCGAAAAGCAGTCTATGGTAAAGGACATTGAAAACCTGTTATTTTGTCCGCATTTACCCTATCTCGTTTTTTCAAAATAGTCGGTGAAAGACGGTTTTGGGAACTGTCGATTACTATGGTGGTGTCCATCGACACCGCCGCTGCTGCCGCAGCCACCGCCGCCACCATACCACCACTCCCACGGCCACAGCAACACCGCTAACACCACCACCACCACCACTACTACCACCACCGCCACCACCACCACCACCACCGCAACACCACCATCAACGCCACACCACCACCACCACCACCACCACCACCACCACCACCACCACCACCACACCACCACCGCTAACGCCACCACCACCGCCACCACCGTCGTCGTCTATATCTTAGGTGAAATCGTCGAACCTGTCCACACCGTGATAATGAAAAAAGAACAAAATTAATCCGCTTCGATATTAAAATACAGCAGATACATTACACAAAGTACATTAAAGGGAGCGTGCTAGAGGCATCGTACAGTGAACAGAAGGCACTGCCTGCAGCGATACGTCCGGACACAATCAGGTCCTCTGGATCAGTTGCCATGGTCTGCTGCGGGTCTAATGTTGATGACATTTTCAAGTCTGCTAGTCGCCCCTTTGCCAAGGAAACCCAATCCACCACAACTAGCTCCAAATGGCTGCGTTCACCACAGGAAACCAGAAGAGTCATCGTATCTTGTTACAATCGCTGTTTCAGACCATTTGTCTCTTGAGAGGGAGAGGGGGAGTGAGGAAGGGAGGGGGAGAGATGTAGAGGGAGAGAGGGAGAGAGAGAGGAAGGGAGGGAGGGAGGGAGAGAGAGAGAGAGAGAGAGAGAGAGAGAGAGAGAGAGAGAGAGAGACGGACGGACAGACAGAGATAAACAGACAGACAGACAGAGACGGAGACGGAGAGAGAGAGAGAGAGAGAGAGAGAGACAGAGAGACAGAGAGACAGAGACAGAGACAGACAGACAGACACACACACACACACACACACACACGTGCAAGCACGCACGCAGGCGGACAGAAAGAAAGGGAGACAAGACTGTAAGAGAGAAAGACGGAAGACAGAGAGATGGAGATAGAGAAACAAAAGCAGAACAGAAGGCAGAAAACTATAGAGTAAGACTGGCAATGACACAGAGATCCCTTTTAGGCCTAAACTTAAAACCTCAATTCATAATTCATATGATATATCCACAAGTGCAGCAAAAAGGATATGTTCGAAACTGATTCAGAGAAAAACGTATTGACACCTATTGATTATCACTTAAAATATTTGCCAAAAGTGAAACCTTTATCTGAGAGTTATCTACCTTTACGACAATCATGAGACGGCAGCCAGCCCATCAGAGATCACAGAACCCCGACGGCTCCACAAGCGTCTCGGGACACCGGAAATGGCTTGATAGGGCCCGCTGTTTCCATGGCAACGCATCCCACAAACTCAGTCTTGGCCGGAAGTTCCCAGACACCACACCCTCTCAGTCTCCGTCTGGCTCTCACAGATAATGTTCTGTCAAACTCTCCCCAGTCCTTGTCTCTGATCCAAGCCATTACTCTAGCCTCACCTTTGCTCTCCACTGCATCGTGTTTCTCCGTAATGATGTTATCTGGAAATCGATTGCACTCGTCTCATGTCCACCCATCACCTCCACTCCGTGAACCAACTGGATTCAGTTTTAGTTGCTTCTGTTTCCAGTTTTAAAGATCATCAGTCTGATCTATTTTCTCGGTTCTCACAAGTCATCTTAATCCAATGAATGTGTATCGATCCCATATTGAAACTCTCTCTCTCTCTCTCTCTCTCTCTCTCTCTCTCTCTCTCTCTCATATCCTTCGGAACCAAAAAAGTGTATTTTCCCCTAACTTTTTCATTTCAGTCCCGATCTCTTTGTGACAAATCCCTTTAAAGTTTGTTCCACCTCTTCAGTTGAGGGCTCCCTCATCTCTCTGCCTTGCAACAGCTTTTCCACGGCCCCCAACCTGGCTCTGTCCCAGCCCTGCCTCTGCTCCTTCCTTCCTTCCTTCCTTCCGCCCCTCCCTCTCCAGCCAGCCCCTGGCTTCAGCTCTCCCTGGGCGGGAGGCCCGAGGTGACTCATAAACCCCTCATCCCGTCCTGACAAGACGGATGACCACCTCCCGTGCTGGCAGGCGCCTTGTTAGGCAGGCAGGCAGGGACTGCCCGCCTTGGACAAGCGGCTTCGTGTCGCCTTGTCCTCGCCTCACTCACGAGCTCACGCCTTCGATTTCGTAACTGATTGAAGACTTAGGGACGTTCGGCGTCACGGAGTGCTCAGGGACTGGGTCGAGTTTGGGTTACACGTCGTCATCAGTGCAGCCTTGGAAGGACGGGCGAATGATCAAAATGATGAAAGTAATATGGAAGTGGTGTCCACATTTGGGTGATGTCATTTTCGTAACGAGAGGGAGGGGATGGAGAAGCATGGTTGTAAAATGTAAGAGCATTGGGAAGAGAAAACGTTATGTTATCGTTCAAATAATTAAGTCCTCTGCAACAAATATCCCCATGAGACTTTTTTTTCTTCTAATATGCGTTTTGTCCTGATTGTTAACGTCTGACATTTCCAATTTCACTGGAACGAATCTGAAGACTCACTGGCCCGTACATCTGAATTGAAATGCGTGATGACTTGACTGCAAACTTGAATGCAGACCTGAAAGAAAAACTCGAGTGCGGACTTCAGGGCATCGCCCAGCATCCAGCAGACAAATGGCTCATTTTCCCCGGTCGCTGTGGCGCCTGTTTCCTCAGGGTCTGCAGACTCTGCAGCCAGGTGCAGCCTTCCAAGTGCCCCCGACGTCTCGGAAATGGCGCGACAGACCCCCCCGGCTGGTTTCATCCCGACTCCCCTCCCCTCCCCTTTCATGTCCACTTTGATGGGCGAGCACTGATCAAGGTTTCATTCGCCAGTTTGTTTGCAGTCGTAGTAAAGCAGGATATCCCATCATTTTTCATGTTAATGGCATTTCCCCTCTGGACTCCCCGTCGTTTGTATTCCGTCGGATCACCAGCTCCATAGGCAAGACAATGACAGATCTTCTTTTCCGTCGTGAAATGGGTGGGGAAAGAAAGCCAAGACGCTTTTGCAGCATGGAAGAAACGAAGCATCAGACTAACAGGGAAGTTCATTACAGGAGACGGCAGCCATCCAAATGTAGTTCCTGGAAATGCCGTGCTGGAAAAACTCGAAGCTTGAAAAAACATTCTCAGACGAAGTACTGTGCTGTAGCACGTAATCGATCAAACGCTAAAGATCTGCATTTCACGCACGCATGATGGAGACAAAAAGCTGAAAATGGTTGCATCGCCGACAACGCAATCAATCCAACGTCCGCATGCACACGCACGGCCATCCGAAAGAACTAGTAGCAATAGACTAAAATATGTTTGTGTTCCCACAGTAAATTACAGCAAAGAGCTCTACGACCAAAAAAAAGGGGGGGGGGGATAAACAAAGGCAGGAAATAGCTTTTTGATCGCTCCAGCTCCAGCTCCAGCTAAAACGTTCGCTGAACCTGGATGAGCAACTGCCCTGCGAATCCAGCCCAATTTCGTTCCAAAGTGTCGGCTTTCCTCTCGAGCATGCTACATTCCAATTGATTCCACGTTTCCCTTTCGGAAAAAAAGCTAAGAGAGACGAATTGCGTCGTGTGCCTGTCGCCCCAGTGTTGCACTCCTCTGTAAACGTAAACGGCGCGGCAACGGGGGCACCGTCAGCGCCCAGTGAGTCAACATGTCTTGCCGCCATCGGGCCGTGGCTGAGTCCACAGGCAGTGACAGCCCAGTCCAGACGCTGCCAGACCAGACGGGGAGGCCGGCTCAGGTGGCAGAGACAATTATCCGAGCCAGTTCACCTGACTTGACCACGGAGGACCGTCAAAGCCAGCTGATTGATCAGAAGAAGACTGACCATCGGAGCAGCGCAATCATATTCTCATCAGTCCCCCTCCATCGCATTAGCGTCCCTTCTGCAGGCCCGTAATTGGCGCCAGCCCTCGCCCATCACCGCCGCTCCTCATTGCTGCTCAGGGGAGATAACCGGAAGTGTTGATGACTCGGTGGAAGCCCTCCAACTTACTTTGTAGCTGCGGAGATCACTGGCTCCAGAGAGCCGTTAACAATGGTCGCACAGCATCGCAACAAACTCTGCAGACGCTGAATCACCCGAGGAGAAGGAGGAGAAGGAGGAGAAGGAGGAAGAGGAGAAGCCTTCCCCATCAAAGGAATGCACTGAAGCAGCACTGGGCTTGGAGACTTGATCCGTTTTGTATCCCAGACAATCCAGTTAGAGTGATTGACGGGTGCGACACATAAGCCACTTATTCAACCTTGACCTGGTCAGTTGAGGTCATCCGAATCGTCTGTCCTGAGTGCACTTCCTGAGAGTGGACAGCGCATGGAAACAATACTGGCGACACTTCAACTCCTGCGTACTGTATGTGCTGCGCACGTAAGAAATTCACGTCGTGAAGATCAAGTGCTAAAATGATATCAACTGCAATAGGGCAGAGGACTGAATAGCAGCTACAGTATGGAGGAGAAGAAAGGAATACTCATTTAAGCATGTAAACAGGCAATGCTATGTACTTGCAATGCGGCTGCCAGGCAAAATGACTGCAATCACATTCCGCTGTGATTGACAGACCTGGTCGTGAGCACTGCAGTATTCAGACAGCCATTCAAACAAATCGATAGGCACGTCTGGATGTCAATAAATCGCCACTTACAGGAATACCAGTGGACTGTCTGAAGAGTCCAATAAGTACGAATCGCAAAAGCCAAGCCTGAAATCAGGGGAGAGAAAGAGGCAGACTGTCAACCAAGGCCAGTGTGAGGAGGCAGACAGAATCACATTCAAGAAGGTAGGCATTAAGAAAAGAGGAAGACGAGCTGGGATGAACTGAGGGCAGGCAGAAGATAGACTCCTCAGCTGCTTCTTAGAACAGGTGCATCCGTACTTGGGCAGTTTTAACTGTCCCCATCTCCTGCGTGCCCTTATCGCTGTGCGTGTGGCAGATGCTATCAACCTCGTGCCAGATGGCTTCTTGCTCTCTCAGTGGCGCATGGCTTCCGACCCAAACCTTTTCTAAAAACTTTGAAGCAAACACTCTACTTTTTCTCGCTCCAGGGAGGGGATTTGAATCGCTCCTGGGTCAGTGCGCCATTTATTTTTTTTAGGTGTGTTTTTTTATATCCCAGCTAGTTCTGCAGGTTTCTGAGTCGAATTTAAAGTGCAGTCGGCTGACAAATAAAATATAACTTAAATGTTGGGTCAAAATGTTCTCCATACTTTTCTCTTCTTCTTTTTTTTGGGGGGGAGATCCTTTTTTTTAGAGCAGTCTAGTTACTGAATGGCAACTCATCGACAGACAGAGTATTTTTTTAAAGCAGGGAAAATTGAATTCACAAAACACTAAAGTATTTTCCTCCTGCTCCTGCGGTAAGTAGCAATATGTCCTATCTTCCATCTCAACAGCATTAAAACGCACCTGCGTCCAACTATGAAATGGCACCACGACTAATTGAAAGGAGAGGAATCACATGAAAAGAGCTCAACGCAACAAGACAGTGCAATTCTCCGGCTGGCTTTCTCGCTGACTCGTATAGCGTTTTACAGATCCCCTAAACCTTCCCTGCAGAAAAAAGTCTGAGCCCTTCAGCATGGCCTTCTGCGCACTCCTTCAGACGATTTTCAAAGCCGCTCCAGCGCTGTACACACCCAAAATGCAAAGAGTCTCTCAATGTCCTGAGTATCTCGGACCACTCCAAGTGAATGGAGAGGCTGCTGTCACGGGACGGACAAGCTTGCCTTTAACCTATTGAGAAAACCCTATTCTCGAAAAATCGAGGAAGGAAGCCTTCTTGATTTCAAGTCGACAGCGTCAGCTTGCGTAGGAGGATAGAAGGAGGAGGACCTGGAAGGACAGTAATAAAGACCCCAGGGTCTGACAAGGATCCCCTCGTCACCGCGTCTCAGTCCAAACCCCATGCAGAGCTCTCTACAGGTATTACAGCACACATCCTCTTTAGCTGTCTGAGCCGCTTAGGGGTAAAGCCTAAGTTCAAAATCTCTGTGGGTAACAGTCTGAATCCTGTGTCTACGAAGAAGAAGGCGAAACACTAGTATGGAGTGGTGAACTCTGATGTTATCAAAGTGATCACGCCAGTGCTACCACGTCTTTATGGATTGGATTGAGGTTTTTTAAAGCTTGTGTTAAATTGTAATAATCAATTTGAACTACCATACGTATCGAAATAAACGATAAACCGAACGGAGAGCAGTGATAATGCGTGACCTCTTGCTTGATACTTCATAGATGTGTGTGTGCGTGCGCGCGCGCGCGCGCGTGTGTGTGTGTGTGCGAGAGAGAGAGAGAGAGAGAGAGAGAGAGATAGAGAGAGATAGAGAGAGTGAGAGACAGACAGACAGCCAGACAGACAGACAGACAGCCAGACAGACAGACAGACAGACAGACAGACAGACAGACAGACAGGCAGACAGACAGACAGACACTGATACATAAGACTCACACACGTACGTACACACATACACACGCCCACACATACAAACCCAACCCCAAATGACAAAATGCAACAAACCAAGACCAGTGCTTGATTTGGTCAAGAGATACAGGGAACAGGACGGCAACACCATGTCCAGACATTCCTGCATACCATGTCCAGACATTCCTGCATACCATGTCCAGACATTCCTGCATACCATGTCCAGACATTCCTGCATACCATGTCCAGACATTCCTGCATACACTCACCTCGTATGCGTTGGGGGCCGGAGTCTCGTTCTTTCCGCTCTTGAAGCGCACGTCCTTGCTGGTGATGAGGTTGGCAGAGTGGCCCTTCTTGGCAATAGGATTGTAAGTGCCAGGGCCTGCAAAGACCAGCCAGAGAAAGGTGTGATGTTCTGCTCCCAGGCCTAATCTGTACTGCCCAAACCTCATCGAAGTACGTACAAGAGAACACGTATATGATGGTGAAATTCCATGCAGAGCGAAGTACAAATTACTCTAGAAACAACTAATGGATAGACATCGTGCACAAACGGCATAACATCAACAGCAGTGGTAACAACAACAACAACCACGATTACGACGACGACAACAACAACAATGGCAAAACTGCTTTGAACAGCAATATCACCATACGTCTTCATTCATGTCCACAATAACTCGACGCATTCCGACTTTCCCACAAGTTCATAAAATAGAATACCATTTTAACTTGCATCATCACATTATTGTGTGCTTGATCTTTGCAGTTGACACTATTGACGTTTAAACGAATTCAAGCCCCAAAATACCACCCATCAACAGCACTTGTAGAGAGAAAAACAAACTCGCGAACTCTCAGAGAGTATAAACGTCAACTTGATGAAAAAACAAGTTCGTTCTATGTGCTCCTTCAAAATGCTTAGCAACGGACTGGGAGGGGAAAAAGCTTGTGAGATGCTATCTTTGAGTCTGTCGCCTGCAAGTCTTCACCACGGCGGTAATTCAAAGATCCTGCTCGAATGTGAACCCTGTGTGGACTCACACGTCGACAACGTAAGAACTTCCCCCTTCATTCAGCCATTCTGCTCTTCTTCATCCCCTTACTGCCTCTCCCGACCAGACGGGGTGGAGAGGCTGAGCGAAAATGGTTTACAACTGTTGATCAAACTTTATTGGGCCTTGTCTCTATTTACATCCGAGTCTGACAAGGCATTAGGACCGTTTACCCCCAGCGGCCTATGCGTGCTGATTAAAAGCCAGGGGACGCCTGCCTATCTGCGCACTGTTTGTTGAAGCAGAGAGCGACTGAGGGAGGTCTGGAGGGCAGGCCTTCTTAAACAACTAATGAAAAGCTGAAACGCCTCCAGCCACTCATCGAGCAATATATGTCCAAAGAGCAGATGATGGGACAGGTTTAATGTTATGTTTCCGTAAGGGACCTGCAAACAATCGGAAAGCAGATCGCAGTCGGTCGTGGCAAGATATGGGTCAGACGACTGCTTAGGGATCTACTTTTTCTATCTCCATTCTGTTCAGAGTGACAAAAAGACCATGAAATCGAACAATATAGGAGTTCTATTTAGAAAGGAGCTACAAGATAAACATGTAAGAATATAGTGCTGTATTGGTTCTGTCAAAGTTCTCCGTTTCCCTACAGTGAATCGAGATGCTCAATGAAGCTTGATCCGACAGCGATGTGTCTCCAAAAGGGCACGTGGTTTTGTATAGATTCGGAACTCACTCACCACTGCAGGAGAGTTCTCTACATAACGCTCCCTGAGGTGGCAAAGAAGGACATTATCTGCAAAGCGAAACACATGCATTCTGGCCGCCCAATTGCGCTCAGACTATGATTCGGGCACCAGGAATCTACAGACACCAAACATGTGCGCTACCAGCAATGCAAGAAGTTTCAGCAGACGAACAAACAAACGAGCGAGCGAACGAATGAATGAATGATTGAGGCTTTACGGTTCATCAGTATTCGTAGGCGCTATAAAGCTAATAACTACAAAATCACTGGAGTTGTTTAGAGAAAGTCAAGTCTGGACTTTCATTCGCCTTGTGCCAATCTCGTAGAGAGGCGCAGTGAGTCTCTTCTTACTCAAACCCATAGGAAAGGGGCGGGGATATTATTGAAGTAAGGTACAATAGCTGTCATGCCCAAAATGCACATTTAAGCCGAAAAATGAAAGATAATAACTATACTTCTTTTGCAAACGACATAACTCTTTTTATGGCATAATAGCCGAAAGACCCTTCAGGTCAAGGTAAAAAGATTTAACTCACCTCTCAGCAATTTTGAGTCATCAATTACCTTAATCAAAGCCATATCCGGTAATGTTTCATAAAATGATTTTTTTAATGTCTTTCGGAGAGATTAAAGGGTTATCGACCGAGGCGCCTGACAGTTTCTGCACTGATCTGTCAGCTCAAAATTGGAGCCGTGCTGTGACCGTGAGCCCAAGCTTTCACTGTTCTGCACTGTCAAGTCAAGCCTTCTTTGGCACCTCTGGTATTCGTGCGACCAGATCTCAGATGCCCATACATGTCCGTCTTTGCTCAAAACAAACTACGGGAACGTCAGGTATGGTGAAACACAGACATGTTTTTTATATTTACAAAATAGAGAAAGGAAGAAAGATAGATAAAAATGTAGAAGAGTGGATAGAAACAAGAACAGAAACAGAAAGTTAAAAGGTATGCAAGGATGAAAAGAAAGAAAAGTAAGCACAACGCGTGCGCCCACGCATGCACACACACTCACACACACACACACACACACACACACACACACACACTTCCATACCTAGTATAGTACTTCTCTCTGAGCGTGTAAATCTTTCTGTGTGTGAATGAGTCTGCTTGGTGATTAACTACAATGCACCTATTCCTTTGTATAACTGTGTTAGCGTTGGTTCAACATCCATGCCGTGCCCAAGCAAAACTGAAGTAGTAGTTATGTACAGGGACTTCCCTTCCATTCCATTTTGTCTAAAATATATTAGGTTTTTTTTAAACCGATGCAACTCTTATTCCTCATTGAACCTCAGCAGATCTGTAAGTTATTTTTTTTTACTGCAAGGCAGTGCATGTTACAATATTAAGTTAACAGCGTACAGCAGAAATTCCGACGAAAATAATAGCAGTTTGTTAATAATTCGTTATACGATACAGTATCTTCGTAAACTGTATGCAAAGACATTCTTAAGCAAAACTGGAGCGCAAAGGAGGAATATCTTGGGTCCAAGCATCAGTTGCCCGTTTGGTGGCGCTGCACTCTCAGGATGGCGCCTGATCACTCAGCCGGCAGCAGACCAGAGAGATAAGATGGCAGCAATGGGGACAAGCGCCTGAGCCTCTGGTCCAAAGGACGCCAGCACACCCACGCAGGCCAGATCCTTACAGACAGTACCCAGCAGTGCAGTGCAGTGCAGACAACTACCTCAACTCTCCTTTGGGAAACATCGCTGTAGGGAAGGCATCCGTCTACAAACGTGCATCAACTTGGAGCTGGTTGATAACAGCTCCAGAAGTTATGAGGAAAATTATGCTAATTCATGGAAAGAACTCGTCTTTAACCGCGTACATGAAAACCTGAAAATTCGCTGAATAGTCAAAATTTCAGGTTTACATTTAACACTGTACAAAACTGACACTACTTACACCACCGTCATTACCACCAGCTACACCAGGATTGAGGGACCACCACCTCAACCGGTTTTACTGATATTTGTACCACTGGCAACACTACCACTACTGACTACACCACAGTAAGCAAGTCACCTAGCTTCCTAATAAGCAGCAGCCATGGTGTCACCCAACCCCTGTCGTCCTCGGTATTTAGAGAAAGAGGCCTATCCCAGACATCGCCTTTTCCAGCCAGCTCAGCGTCTACGAGCGACGACAGCAAACGGAGGGGAATTTGGTCTTCAGGCAAGGTAAGTAGAAGAAGATGGAACCAATCTAGAAAATTACAGACTCGACGCGACTCGGCTGTATTACTGGGAGAGGCTACTGCTACGGGTGTTGGTGGTCGTGGTCGAAGATGATAAAACCTTGAAGAGAAAAGAGGGCTCGTCGGAACGGCCTCAGACTAACAGCTGTACGACTGTCTGCTGGGAGCGGCCACGAGGCAAAACTACTTGATGGTGATCACCTCGACCGCTGTCTCCGATGGTTCCCTCCAGAACAAAGGGTAATTGCCGGGGGGTTTCGAGTGTGATCACAGACAAGCCGTCTGAGAAACAAACCAATTTGTAGGGACGAACGGAAAATAAGTATGGTCAGATCCATTTCCTGCTTGCTCAAAGATCACCGACTGTTCTCGACGTATCGTATGTAGTCCCATAATTGCACCAAGTGTGCTGGCATGGCGTCAGCATTTAGGTTTCGAGGTTGAAAGTAGAGGATTCCCCGAGGTTCAATAACGCACAATTACATCTCGATGTTAACCACATACTCGAGGTTTGAAAGCGTTGGAATTCTCTTTCCATATTTGCCCAAGGGATCGCTGGCTCTGAAGCAACGCGATGAAATAGGCAGAATATATGACAGAAGTGAGTTTTTTTTTTCTCTGCATTTCCTAGATGCTGTACTGACCTGAAATATCATTAATCGTTTGCTGCTGTAATTATGCTCTCATGAATAAGTATAGGAGTTCGATTCAAATATGTAAAATAAAACGTTCATCGCCTCCTTGACTAACTAGTAAATTCCCCATTCCTGCTCCCAAGATCCAAACTTTTTACCGTCTAATGAAGGCATGATCTACGTGATGCCTAAAAGTTCCTTAGACACAAATATGAACACTACCTTTCAGCTACAGCAGACAGAATAAAGCGAGATGCTGATCAGTGGCGAACAAACACACTTCATTGCAAATATCGAAATGCACAACAAATGTAACATCAAAAACGCACGAATATCAACGGCATGGCTCCCCATTGCTTCAACAGTCACGCAGACCATGACGACGAAAACCGACATTGACACCCACAGCCTTCCTTCCCGCTGTCTCTCCAGCATATCTGCACATGATAGCTCCTTGACTCATCCCTAAATCAATTACATATGACGTTGCATGATCGCGCTATCAGGCCCAGGGTCTCCAAAAGATGAATCGACGTGATGAGGCAGCGATTGCGGCACCCTTTCTGACAGGCTGGGAGGGAACTTCAGGGACGAGAGCGATGGAGTCCAAGATGAGTCCAGAGATACACGGGGCAAGTGCCAGGCCTGTCTGCCTGCCCCTCCAAGAACCCATAACCCACGTGGACAGTCGATCCAGACTCGGACAGTGTCCAGAGCAGCAATTTGAGCTTCCGAGGGCCCCTGTCCTTAGCTCACGGTATGAGATTCCAGATAAGAGCTGCAGACCAACGGTCAAACTTTGAAGTGGCTCCTGAGTTTCAAAGGTCTAAAGGATTTTGGCTGACACTTCACAGATCATTTCCAGTGAAATATGCGGGCCTGCCTGTTGCAATCGCACGTGGAATCTCAGTTTCGGAGGCCCTCGGGAAACGAAGAGGAAAGGCTGAAAGAAAAGGAGAGGGGAAGAAGCATAGAGGTTTGCGCGTGCACGCAGGCAGTGACGGCTGCCTGAGAAGCAGAAGCAGCAGGAAGAACCTCCTCAAGAGACGACGGATCGTTGGGGATCAGTAACTGTTTCCCTTCATCCACTGATTGCTGGTCTCAGAGGTCACACTTTGAGGCTTTCTGTGGTGCATATGGAGCGCAGGACAGACAGCTACTGATCCCAGCGACTCATCCGCTCTAAAACCTCCCTCATTAAATGTTCTTCACGCGTCTATTACAAATCCCACTTCCGATTTTCTTCCACCCTAATCTACCTCAGCGGACGCTATGTCACTCTCCGCTTTCATGACAATCACGCGACATTTAGCGAGGAGAGGAACTGTTATATTTATCCCAGCGTGCATTATAACATCCGCGTCTGCCACCGTAGCTCCTACTGTGCGAGCAAACAAACCGATAGAGCGGGCCCAGCAGGTAAGACAGAAAGTAGGCCTGTATCTCAAGGCTAGGGGAAACAGCCAGAGATGAACCGGAGGCAAACTTCCAGGCACAGAAAAAAAGCCTTTCTAATTACCTCCGTTAACTCCATACTACCAAGTATTTTCAACAAGGACACATATATGTTCAGCATTTTATCTTCTCCATGTGTGACCAGCCTGGAGGTTTGGGTTAATCCACAACCAAATGGCTGGGTAGAATGTCGTATCTCCAGGGAAGCTCCGTCCGACAGGCTGTAGGGCACGACTCTCTCTCCCATCCCGACAGGTTACTCTGAGTCTGCAGGCATGTGTTAGCAGCAGAGGTGCGATAAGGTTGAACCTTTTCAGCTCCAAGGGACACCCCGACTCCTCAATCTGGCGCTCCAGCCCTTCCCCCAAGCCTATCTCCCAAACACCAAAATCCCTGTAAGAGCTCCTGCATGCCCCCTGCAAGTCTTACAAGCCTCTCCCTACGGGACGGCACCACCTGCCCCTGGGAAAAATGCTCTCTTCTTGGTCTCAGGCAGTCTGCTGGAGCAGATCCCCTCTTCCTCTCAATACACGCAACCCAGACTAGTCGTGAGGATGTCCCCAAAGTCACTGAATGCATTCGTGAGACGAGACATTTTGGCAACCAAAATGATGTTTTAAAATGATTTGATTGACGACACTGATCCACTATGTCCGCATTCTAGTAGTACCCAACTGGGCTGCATACAAAATGCCTGGATATGAAGCGAAGCAACTCTGTATTCTCTCCGTATGAAAGATCCCCAGTTCTCGTTTGATGTAAAACAACTGGTGTACATCGCAATATTGCATCACATTAATACTCAGAAGTGTCTTTTTCTCTGTCGATTAGGGTGTGTCATATTCTGACCGTCGTTAACGATGTCCTTCATTTTATGCATTACAAATATAGTCATCTGCCCTTCGTTCAAAAGCTCCCGAAACGAAAAACACTACTTTGAGTGCTGAGTTAGGCACCGCAACAATCAGACCAACATTCTAAAAAACCTTAACACCGAAGAATCTTTTCTCGTAACCCTAGCAGGGTTCACTGTAGTAAATATGAGGAAATTCTGATCGACGCTGAAGGCACAGGACAAACATGAAGAATCCTCACTTCTCACCTGGAAGCTCATAGTCATAGGGAAAATAATGCTCCATTCAAGCTGTGGATGAGTGAGTCACGATTCTCTGTGAAATCCAGCAGAAGCACAATGCAGCCGTTGTGTATTCTTGCCAGATAAAAATTACCGACAAAAACGTACGTACGTGCAAAATGCGTTTTTAAAGTCTACAAAGGAAGTATTCCATTTCTTACGACAAAAGGTCTGGGTTTATGGCCTGTATCGTTTGCATGCTGTATGCCGTAAAGGCTGCATACATGATCAACTTCATACTCATATTTCTTCCGCCTATTCTTGACGCAATGCCTATGGCTGTATTTGCGTATACATTTCATTCTCTGCACGAAGCCAATTCCCCCAAGGCGGAAACAGACATGTTTATGGTCGCACATCGCTCGAATAATTTTCCACTGCCGTCGTTGAAAACGGCGGAAGATTTCCATGTCATCTAGTGCAGTACATCATCAGCTACGTAAAGAACAAAATGCTTACCAGGCAGAGCGAATCGCTTTATCAAAACGCTGGTAAAACTTCTCATGTTTAGTCGCAAAGAAAGACTGACAACTTGTGGGAAAGAGCATGTGAATTATCGTGATGAACATTTTGTGAGAGCATTTGATTCATATGAAAAAATGAGGACGTAATGGGATGAAACGTTTTTAATTAAAAACCTCAAATCAAAAAAGAAATGTGGGGGGCAGAATCCCAACTTCTTCCACCTCTCCCGACCTCATCCTCACTCAGTTCAACCCTCAAGTCAACATCTTGTCTGAACATTTTGAAGAGACCATCATTAAGGCGTGCAGTCGATCGCTGTCTCTTTCGTCTATGTACTTTAGACTATCAACACCCCTCATTCCACCACCCCCACCCCCACCCCTCCTCGTGTAAGAGGGCGGTGCCGCTCAGTGCCAGAGAGCCAAGTCACTCTGAGAGGAGTGGAAGTGTTCTCAGCGACCCCAAGAGGCAGCTATAGCCCTCTCTGGAGCTCCCATAGATTCTCATCCGGTCCCAGGGGAGCGAAGCCCACAAAACGCACCCCATCGCCCAGACTGCATGCCGCTTGCCCAATCTCAGCAGGCGGTGCCAAGCTAGGAAGATAGCGATCAGTTTGCCCTGTCTCTCTCCACCCACCTCCCTTCCCATGTCTGAGCCCCCTCGATCCCCTTCTTTTCTTTTCGCTCCCCCCCCCCCTCCTTTTTCTTACTTCACCCCCAAACCTTGTCTCCCCCGGAGAGGGGCACATACAGCGTTCTTTTTTCAGGCAGCAAGATGTAGGAGTTTAAGAATTGTTTTAATAGTTTTGCGACGAGGTCGCTCGCCTCCCTGTGTGCTCGTGCTCTCTTTCTCTCTCTCTCTCTCTCTCTCTCTCTCTCTCTCTCTCTCTCTCTCTCTCTCTGTGTCTGTGTGTGTTTGCGTGTGTGCTTGTGTGTATGTAAGCACTCGCGCGTCTGGTGTGTGCGTGTGTGTGTGTGTGTGTGCATGCGTGCATGCGTTCATGTGCGACGTAAGAGCGGCCTAGTACAAATCCATTATCAACATGGCATAAATTATTATTTTCATTTCCCAAAATATTTTAGCTCTTCAGCGGTACTATTCTGTTTTAACTTTCTTTCGTCTTTTCTCTAAGTTGTCTCTTTCTCGATTATCTCCTACTTATTCACGACTCTATACCAACCTCCAAAGCCTTTTCCTCCTCTTCCGACCAGGCCTTCCCTTCTCGCCCCTCCTCTGCCTGATGCAGCCACGGCAAGACCTGGACGAGGCAACACGAGGCCACCTAAAGGGAATGGCCCTCCTCGTCTTCGGCACTGGCACCGCGGCGCTCCAGCCTTTATGACGGATGGCGAACGCCAAAGGAGCCGTGGGTTCGTCTGGAAGCAGTTTGGTCTGGCCTTGAGGAAGTTCTTGCACCATAACCTTCTCCATCCCCCTTCTCTCTCTCTCTCTCTCTCTCTCTCTCTCTCATCTCTCCTCTTCGTCGATCGGCTCTCTCGTCTCTCTCTCTCTCTCTCTCTCTCTCTTCATCCTTCACACCCACCCAGAAAGCAGATTGTCATGAAGCAATAGAATTAGAAGGCGATTTCCAGTCTTTTGAAGTTTACCCTCAACAAAAAGAACATAGCTCTCAAGCCACCTGAGCACATTCAACGCAGAAAATGGCATAGGTTTTCCTTACACTGTGCTGCACGAGCTAATAGCTATCAATGAAGATACATGACCATGCACTGTTATCAGCCTTTGTAGACTGTGTAATACCTTTGACTACAAAATCGCTAGAGTAATAATAACAAGTCAGGTCTCGATATCCCGATTTATTCCCCATTTTGTTTGCCTTTTACGATTAGCGTAGTTAGATGCGGTGGATCTTCTTCTTAAGCCTAACCCACACGGAGGACGAAGAGTAGCAAGAAGTGTAGGAGTGGATTGGCATTTGTCTTGGGGTGGCTGGAGGGGGTGGGGAGGGGGTGGGGAGGGGGTGGGGAGGGGGTGGGAAGAAGGAGGCGGAAGGTAGTTGGAAAGAAGCCAGAGAAAAGAAGAAGGAAGAGGTGGCGGAAGAAAGGACAGGGTGAAAAATTATTCATGAAGCCAGATTGTCTTTTGGAGGGAGGGGTGAGCGTTGACAAGCCTGGAATGGAATTTACGTGGGGAAATTGTTTTAGTCGCCGGCGGGTATTGATGGACTTGATGCCTGGGTCTGACTGTCCTCCCCCAAGGACTGCCTCGCTCTGCTGTCTCTGCACGGTTTTTCGAGCGTGCTCACCAGTAATTGTGTATGTGCATGTCCTCTGTGTGCGTGTATGTGTGTGTCCTATGTGTGCTTGTATGTGCGTGTGCTTTGTGTGCTTGTAAGTGCGTGTCTTCTGTGTGTGAGTGTGCGTGTGTGTGTGCGTGCGTGTGTGGTTGTGTGTACGCGTGTGCGTGTGTGCGTTTGTGTATGCATTTTTGTGTGTGTATGTGCGTGTGAGTGCAGGCGCGCGTGCGTGTGTTTTTGTGACGAGCGAGCGAGCGAATGGGAGAGAGAGAGAAGAGAAAAAGAGAGAGAAAGAGAAATAGAAAGAGAGAGAGAGAGAGAGAGACAGAAAGAGAGAGGGATGGAGGGAGAGAAAGAGGGAGAGAGAGAGGGGGGGAGGGAGAGAGAGAGAGAGGGGGGGAGGAGGGAAGGAGGGAGGGAGGGACGGACGGACGGACGGACGGATGGAGGGAGGGAGTAAGGGAGGGAGGGACGGAGAGAGGGATGAAGAGGAACAGAGCTTCCATTATGCATAAGTCACACCATTCGGAAATGTAGAAAAGCGAGGCCATGCTCCAAGGGCGATACACCAACACATTACTGTGGGCAATCCTTGATACGACATAAAAGGATTCCAGCACACGGACGTCCAAGGATTCCAGCACACGGACGTCCAGACCTATTTCAAATAATCCTGCACAAGGAGACCATTGCACGTTATGTCAAAATGCACACCGTCAATTTGTAAACGTATTTGCGAGTGGTAGTTACTCACTACGATACGAGTAACTTTCGAGTAGTGAGTCATAATAGTAGTCACTTTTCATGCACGAGGACACAGAGCCAACAAACGGATCCCTATGCTCAGACGTTCAGACTCCCTGATAATGAGACTGAAAGGCAAAGGAGGTAGCGTGTGTATCTTCATAACGGAACTTCTGCGCACAGTCTGGGAACACAACCATACAACAACTGAGGCTGGCGGAGGAAGGCCAGCAACTCAGAGTCGACATCGGAAACACAAGAATTGAAGTCTTCCAGAGTTCCAGAGGAAGCCGGAAATGCAGGGATGCCAGAAGGCAGAGAGGAAGCAGTCTTCGACGACGGAAAGGGCAGTAAAACTGGGAACTTACGACTCGGCCACTGGGACTTTATGAATCCAATTTTCCAAAGGTAATGAAAAGCTAAGCTGGCGAATGGCGATACGATCAGCGCTGCGCTGAAACTGCTCGCTACACGACAGTCAAGATGGCGGGACACTCATGAGTACTTCTCACATGAAACAGAACAAATTGAAAATAAATTCTGTTCGTGGGAGGGGGTAGGGTGAGGTGGGGAAAAGGGGGAAGTTAGAAATAGCATGAAACAGACGACTGCTGTGTAGAGAAGCATGGCGACGCGTCGACCTTACCGGGATGGCTATCGCTGCCAAACAGGCATTGGAGGAGAAGCTTGCCATGCTAATTTCCCGCTAGAAAACAAAAGACCACACCTAGGCAATGCGATAACACTGGAACATGGATGCCCAGCGTTCCAGGGCGGTAAGAGGTGGATGCTATCTACGTCTGGCGTTAACATAAAGCAAGAGCTGCACGCAATGGCAGCCAAACTCGCACCGAGCCAAAGAGGCAAGTATCCCCGCTTCGCCAATCTCGGCAATCAGCTATTCCCTCAAGAATTATTTCCCTGTCCCCAGCTCATTCCATTCCCTATTAACCCGCGAGGTTCTTTTTCAAGCGTGACACGGTCGACCCGGAAATATTCTTCAGAGCTGCTTAAAACGCCAATCGGGGCTCCATTCTTTATGAGCCTCTCCCCCCTCTCCTCTCTCCAAGCCACCTTCAAACCGCCTGGAGGAGGAACGAAAAGGAATGAGAGGGTGTCGCGTCGAAATTTATGTCGGGTCAATTTTGAACGCATTCATTCCGATACAGTGGCCAGCAACAGCGATACAATTAGAACGCTGAAGGGGAGACCTCCAAGACCACTTCAGCTGAGAGCCTGTGCCAACAACCACCGGCTGGCACCGGTGTCCAATCTGCAGATGAGCCCCTGAAAGGAAGGACGGGGAAGTGACCGGGCGAGGGATGGAAGCCGTGGGGCCAGACAAAGGACTCGATTGGGTTTCCATGTTGCAGCCAGGCAGGAACAGGTCCCATGATTTACAAGGCCAGGCGAGAGCGGCCTGCAAGAATGCCGACCAGATTAAATTTCCAAATGGGCCAAATTCTTCCAGCGAGAGTTTACCCGAGCGATCAATGGGGCGATTAGAGGGGGCGGGGAGATATTAGCCTGTTGCTGGCGGGGACCTGGTCAGATAAATCATGCTGCAGAGGAAACAGTGAGGAGATGCAAGGCTTGCCTGTGAAGCAAGGAGAGGTGTCGGGGTCCAGCATGCAGAACCCATGTCCAGGACGTTCAGTAGAAAAAGGTACTTGGCAAGCGGAGGATACACTTTTATATTGTAAGGAGAGGCTTCGACCCTCTACAAAACGAGATGAATCTAACATTTAGCCAGTGTGAGATAAATGGACGGAACTGTCTTCCTAAGGAGGCTACGCTTTTCTAAAGAAATGCGCTCAGACGGCAAAGTTTATCGTCAGTTACGTTAGAAAGTAAACATTTTGAGACACAGGAAAATACTGTAAAGATTATACATCGCCACGTTTGTATTCCTTGTTATGGCGAAATCATGTGAAGCACAACTTTTTAAATATTTTATTTATTTATATATTTATTTATTTATTTTGGGGGGGAGGGGGGGGGGGGGGATTTTGCATGTACAAATTTCGAGCTCTTCATCTCATTACACTAAACATATTTGCATGCCTCACAATATTCGTCCCAAAAGGGTCAACGATGCCCAAAGATGATTATGTGATAATATCAATTGTTTTAGAAAGTGTCGTGACAGAACAATACTTTGCTCTGTAATCATTTGAAGAAAATAGCCTCACATGCGATTTCCATGCTACCTTCAGATATCAATGCCCGAAATGCACAGAACAAACGGAGTGGACCTCTGACGCTGCTGACCATTTCGCCCCAAAAACCACACCGGCAACGACCACAGAGACCTCGCAACAGTTTCTCTGTCTGCATGACTTGTCGCTTTCGACCAGGGCGAGAGGGCGGGGTGGATGCAATTTCCTCTACAGCGTTCTAATGGTCATTGAGCCCCGACAGATAATTGGTTTTTGTCTTATGGCCTTTCCCCGGCTGGAACGAACAACAGCTAATGCCGGAGTTAGAGACGGAGACCTCGGCCTCGGGATTGTTTGATGACACGTTCGCTCCCCCCACTTTCCATTCCTTTCCCCCGCCCCCCAATCCGGCCCTTTGAAAAGCGAACGGCACGCCTGATATTTGAAGACCTGATGGCGGCTGGGAGGCGCGGGAGCGTGTGTGTGCGCGCATGTTGCATGCATGGAAATGAGCGCGCGACCTCATTACCATAAGGCTGCATGTTGATTCGGGGCCAGGGGCTAACAGCCTTTTTGGCCGCCCATCTGCATGGCCGGGACGCCCGCTGGGGCCTGGCCCCTCTTTATGATGAATTGATTACCAAGTGGGAGCACGGGGTCCCGGCCCGCCGCATTTGTTGAGTGCATTGAGGCCTGAACCCCGGCCATTTGTCGCCAGAGACACGAGGACCCCTAAGCCCGTGTCGAACAGGCAGGTCGCGGCGTGAGCATGATGAGTGGAGGATCCATCAGTCCAAACCTCCCTGGCCCCTGGCTTCATCGGCAGTCCCCCCCCCCTTCCCTTCCCTGATACTTCCCCTACCCCACCCCCCCGGATCTGTCACGGTAACTATCATCTCCTACTTCTCCAACCGCTCCTTGCTGTTCCCATCCATCCCCCCCCCCCCCCCCCACCACCACCACCCGAATTTTCTATCCTCCCTCATCCTTTTTCTTCACTCATAGTTTCTATCCCAGATCCTTTCCCCACCCTCAGCTCAACTTTCCTCTCCCTCCCTACCCCCAGCCTCACCTCACTCTCAGCCTCTTCGAGACTCTCTCGTCAACCCCCCCCCCCCTTCCCATGATCCCCCTCCCCCCTACCGAGCCCGTCCCTCCTTTCCATCACTCCTCCACGCTCTTGTCTCTATAACTCATCTGCTGATGCACCTCCGCGCCAAGAGAAGGGCTGAGTCACCCTGGCCGGGAAGGATTCCATCACACAAGTTTGAGAAATTGGAAAAGGCTATCAGCGGAGGAGGGGGGCCTACCAAACCGTGTAATCTCCTTCCTCCTCTCTTTTTTCCTTTCCCCAAACTGCATGCGGCTTGATCAACACTGAGGCCAATCCCGGGGACGATTGTCTATGATTACACGCAAGTTTGCCTTATAAAAGGCAACAATTTATCCTTGGGCTCTGTCAGATGCACGTGAATTACTTGCGTCTCAGGAGGGAGGGAGAGGATAAACCCAACACTGACAAGTCTAGCAAAGCCACCCCATACCCAATAAAAAACAAAAAGAAGAAAAGCATACAACCAAAAAAGAGAAGAAAGAAAAGCCCCAAGTATAGCTCTTTGGCACGGTAACATTGCCAAAACAAAAAGGTGTGGGGGGATAGGGGGGGGGTGTTGATCTAGGTGTCTAGCAATGAACTATTAGAGGAGAGTGTCATATACATTGTACACATACATTCTCTAAGCCCTACAAGAATGAAGGCGCGCGATATAAGATTTGCCCTTGATTGGAATGTTAGGGTACAGCATCCAAAAGCAATGCGCAAAACGATGGATAGCAGCGACCTAAGTGATTGACAGCGTAAGGAAGATCTGTCTGTTCTACACACCCTCTATGGTAAGTTATGATAGTGTTCCGAGACAGACATACTATCATGGCTAGGTAGGCTCACGACTGCCCGTGCTCCGACCTTGCCCAAATGCCTTGCATATTCTGCGTCTCCGTTGGAGGGCCTATAGCACAAGTGTGTGCACATGGAAAGCTTTGAGATAGGAACTACTAGCTTCGACACCTGAGAAGCTTGCTCAGGAGGGATAGTCATGTGCAAAAAATCGAGGGAAGGCAAGGTGGAGGGTGGCGCAGCACACAAAAACGTGCCTAACAAGAATTTTGTCAGTTGCCGACAAGCCCCCCAGAGATCGCAGTGCGGGACAGACGCACGCGGCAGGCGACATCCATCTATCTGTCAGAACATGACAGACTAGTCGGACGAACGTCTCGAGGTCATTTGCGCAGATACCAACGGCAGCCGACGGCCGCCAAAGATAGAGAGGCACAGCTATCGAGTACACCAAGAAACTCAGAGCCCATGTATAGACTATTTTTACCTTATATTTTCGTAACTTCTATGGTCAAGCTCCAGTTCCGAGTTTATCCCCTTCAAGCCCTCCCCTTCCCCCCCCTCGCCCCCACGAAACGTCAGCGATGCCTATTGCCACCAAAACTCTATTCTTCCTGATTAGGGCGGGAGGAGCTGCCAAGAGATAAATTGAATAAGGTGAAAGCAGGTAAGAGGGGGCAAGTACTCCGAGGCGAGGG
>JAWQFJ010002569.1:63869-91369 GCA_034096865.1 Theodoxus fluviatilis
ACGAACGAACTTTATTTTACAAGGGTAGTGAATTAGGCAGTAGTGCCTTTCTTACATTCAGCCCTTGAGGCAAACTATTCAAATGTGGAGAGAGAGAGAGAGAGAGAGAGAGAGAGAGAGAGAGAGAGAGAGAATTCTTGACTTCCAAAGCAAGCCGAAAGGAACGTAAATAACATTCAAGTTATAATTGAAAGCTCCCCGTCACTCTCTCCTTGTATCCCTCCCATGTTCACAGACGAGCACCACAGAGTTTGTGCCACGTTGTTTAGGAAACACCAACCGCCAAGCTGAACATCCCCACCCACCGATTCGCAGTAACCCTCATCTTGGAAAATTGTCGGCTTTGGAGGTGAAACACTTCATTAAAAGTTTACACAAACACACGCTCGGGGCAGAAACGCGGGAAACTCGGTAACCCTCATTTCTTGATGAGGTTATCGCCGATCGCCATGGTTTTATCATCGCAACGTCGGCAGCGCCTCCATTCCTCGCCCAGCCATCCCTGAACTCAAGGTCGCTGGAGAGGCTGACTGTTTGAACTGGTTCCGCCCAATCTGAAACGGCAGAGAGCGGCCTGGTTGGGCCCTGGGCTTCGCCATACAGTCTTAGATAAACTTCGCACCTCATTGCCTGCTGGGGCAATCTGCTCAAGTCATCAGCCCCCAGGGCTAATTGGATCGCCCTGACGGCCGGGGTCCACTGCACAGAGCAGGCAGGGCCAGGCCTTTCCTGGGCACGACCCTCTGCGGACGCAACGTTCGTCTGGGAGCACCAGAGAGGCGCCAGCAAAACGCTTATTTCGTGGGAGACAACTCCAGTGACTTCCTGTGCTAGACCCGTCAGCCGCATTGCGTTCGTACGGAATCCCTGGAGTTCATGGGCTTTCGCATGACGACAGCCTGACGGGAACTAGTCGTAGAGTGGATGAGGGTCTTTACAAACTACTACACATGACGAGTTTGCCTTGCGGCTTTGTCATTGCTTTTCTTAGTGAACCTCGGGAAGACTATGCAAATCGTTTCCTAATTAGGCCTTGCAGACACGGCACATTAGTCGGAACCCCTCGCAGGTTTTTACGGTGATTATAATCCATTTAAAACTTGAAATCGGCTCCCGACGCCGTTTGAGCTGATGTACAGCGACGTTCCTCGTTATGCCAAAACACGATGCACTTTTATGTCCAAAACCAAGTTCATCTAGAGAGAAATCGACGATACAATCAGTGATAACTGTTGACGAAAATATAAAACACACATGTTTTTCGTCGCGTTCTTCCAGATGAAATGCAAGATTTGCAGTGCAATCATGTCCAAGAGCAAACTGCTACGATGCAACCTTCATTCTTGATAGAAAACTTCAGCAAGACTTTACGCGGGATCTTCTATCTCCTGGAACTCAAGAGCTTCGAGGACACCCAACGTAGTCGCGTCCTACACGCCATGTAAAGAACTGGCACATTTCATCGTTGCACCGAGCAGCACCAACTTCCGGAGCAAGGAGGAACGAGGAAGTGAGCGAGGAGCGGAGAGAGAGGAGGGAGTACAAAGAGAGGTAACTCCTCCTACTTTCCCCAGGGAGCCTACTCATGGTGTCTCCACAGCCTCGCTATCGTCTTTCAGGTCTGGATGCTAAACCATCTCACCCTCGTAATAATCTGCACCAGGCAGCCCCGTCAATTTAACGGTGCCAAGCACCCTCCTTCCATCCCCCAGTGGGCCGTCGTTCGAGAATGGACTGAGCAACACGAGACTCTATAGGAAGAGGAGGGGCTGCTAATGGACTGTGCATGATGACAAGTCTGCACCGCTCTTAAAAACCCACCAGAGCTGGTAGCGTCATCAGCGAACGAGGAAGTAATTAACTGCGTAAACATCAAGTGGATGTAATTAGGAAAAAACTCGGTAATTATGCAAAGAAAGTAAGCAGCTGCCTGACACGGGTGGTCCGCGAATCCCGCTGGTTGGGTCAAAAACAAAATCTCTGAGGATCAGCGGGAAATGTACTCACATTTAAGATAAAAAGGCCTGAAAGTATAGTAAAGAGAAAAGAGAGAGAGAGAGAGAGAGAGAGAGTGAGAGTGAGAGAGAGAGATAGATAGATGATAGATGATAGATAGATAGATAGATAGATAGATAGATAGATAGATAGATAGATAGATAGATAGATAGATAGATAGATAGATAGATAGATAGATAGATAGATAGATAGATAGATAGATAGATAGATAGATAGATAGATAGATAGATAGATAGATAGATAGATAGATAGATAGATAGATAGATAGAAGATAGATAGATAGATAGATAGATAGATAGATAGATAGATAGATAGATAGATAGATAGATAGATAGATAGATAGATAGATAGATAGATAGATAGATAGATAGATAGATAGATAGATAGATAGATAGATAGATAGATAGATAGATAGATAGATAGATAGATAGATAGATAGATAGATAGATAGATAGATAGATAGATAGATAGATAGATAGATAGATAGATAGATAGATAGATAGATAGATAGATAGATAGATAGATAGATAGATAGATGATAGATAGATAGATAGATAGATAGATAGATAGATAGATAGATAGATAGATAGATAGATAGATAGATAGATAGATAGATAGATAGATAGATAGATAGATAGATAGATAGATAGATAGATAGATAGATAGATAGATAGATAGATAGATAGATAGATAGATAGATAGATAGATAGATAGATAGATAGATAGATAGATAGATAGATAGATAGATAGATAGATAGATAGATAGATAGAGTGTGTGTGTGTGTGAGAGAGAGAGAGAGAGAGAGAGAGAGAGAGAGAGAGAGAGAGAGAGAGAGAGAGAAAGAGAGAGAGAGATTGTCTCTGGCTCTCGACACTATGTAGTAAATCCCTAACCTGGTCACTTCTATTCTGCTATCTCGTGACAAAGAAATAGGACTCGCACAGACAATCACCATATCACTGGCATCATCCCCACTCTCCAGGGAATATTTCAACCTAGTGCAAGCTCATGTCTGTATATGAAATCAGTGGCACTACACTGCTTCTTCACTGTCTTCACAGCTACCCATTTGTATTAATGAATTGGGAGCGACGATGTAAGTTGAGTATTTTGCCCAAATATGGAAGACTAGGATCCGTAGAAGTCCGAACACTGTATCCACCAGCTGCAAACAACCACATTTGATCGTCTTCACCCATGGAGCAGAAGGAAGATGGATCGGGAAAGGAAGACAGCAACAGATATGACAGCTGCCTATTGTTGTCACGGTAATCTACGCTCTGACACAAGACACAAGGATCCGCACCAAAGGCTGGCTGCAGCTGTCAGTGAGTTCACCGTTCTCTACTTCTCGAGCTTCCGTTCTCCACTTCAGCTGTTATGGGCCCTATTCTTTGAAGGAGCAGAACACAAGCAGACGGGCAAACACAAGAACTTTTGAACCAAGAAGGCATAGAAACGGACAGGAAGCAGACAACAGGCACACCGGAAATTCCGAGTTACAGAGGATGATAAAGCAGTGGATGCAGACGAGACAAACAAGACCACTGAGGAAGTCATCGAAAGAACCCAAAACCCAAAACCAAGAGATGCAGTGTCCCAGGACTTTCAAGGAGAAGAGGAAACGGACTCTTTCCAAAGTCATCAAACACGATCCGTCCCATACAAAGCCAGTAAACATCAAGCACAATCATGTCCTCCTAAGAGAAGGGGTGCAAGGACGCGGGTGGGGGGTGGGTGGGGTGGGGTGGGGGGTGGGGTGAGTGGGGGTGGGGGGTGAGTGGGGGAGGCCCATAAGGCCGACCAGACACATCGTGCAATGCTTCCTTCATACAAAATGCCAGGACGGCAACGACATGGAAGTGACACGATAGCAGGAGGGCATTTACGAGGAACGGGGAGCAAGTGGCGAGCGAGAGCAACCGGTTCAAGTCCATTTTCTGGTAGGGGGAAAGAACTGTCTGAAGCAGGGTGGTCCTATCGCTTCCCTGCCAGAGATGCAGATCTGTGGGAAGACAAGGATGCCCTGACAGAGGCAGGCAGAGGAGGCACTGGCAGTCCCTTGCTATGATAGAAACTGTCACAACAACGCAGACTCTCCTCCACTAATAGCACCGATAGCCGAAGGCTGCTTCATTCGATTTGTTGAAATATTCAACAAATACCCGTAAATTCCTGTCACCTGCCAGACACGATTGAGCCCTGGTTCGAAATGATGGATCCCAGTCCGACCGTTCGCCGTTGGAAACCGACGTGACCATATATCAGCCACCACTGAACGCCAGAGCGGCTCTATCAATGATGGAGTTTTTTTCCGTTTTCATGTGACAGTGCCCGACGATTTTGCCTGACCCAGACTGACCCTCCTGTCCGGTGATTCTCCACGCCACCGCATGACACATGTCCACCCGCGCGACATGTCCACATAAATCAAAATCCCCACCCACTCGCTTCCGACGAGTTTATCCGCCGCGATCTTTATCGTCAGTTCGCCTGGTGCGTCGATAATTTCTCACTCCCAAGTTGACTAAACATGATATCCACTTATCGTTGGTTTTCTTAAGGAACGCTCCTGAGGCTACCTTGGAGATGGATGATTCGCAAGTAGATCACGTATATCTCTGACGCCCAGAGCTTGCATAATCAGCAACTGTATATCCTGTATCTGGTCCTCATGGCCAGGCCAGGGACGAAGCACTGCTTTACGAGCAGGTGGCAGCTGATATCTTTTTAACTTTCATTTGACGTCGAAGAAACCGACGAGTTCGAACACATTAAGTGGAAACAAGAGATTAACGCCGATGTTACCGTTTCTTTTACAGTCGCGCTCCCTTTCCATTCCATTCTTGATATCAAAAGAGACAGAGAATTTACCAACATTGTGCAGAAGTCTCCGGACGCACAAAACTCAGCATTCAGTTTAATCAGCAGACGCACCTGCATTATGAATCACGTGCTAGCATACAACGTGGGTACAGGGCACCTAAAAGTTTTAGATAAACTGTCTTTAGGTATGCCAAAGGCCCAAGCCCCGATGCTTACACGAACAACGTCCCAAATATAAAAACCCTATGTCAATTTGCTTGGTTGATATTCTAACTGCTTCTCTCTCTCTCTCTCTCTCTCTCTCTCTCTCTCTCTCTCTCTCTCTCTCTCTCTCTCTCCCTCTCTCTCTCTCTCTCTCCCTCTCTCTCTCTCTCGTGTGTGTGTGTGTGTGTGTGTGTGTGTGTGTGTGTGTGTGTGTGTGTGTGTGTGTGTGTGTATCTGTCTGCCTGTCTGGTTTCTCTCTCGCTCCCTCTCTCCTGCTCTCCCTGCCCGCCCCATCCTCTCTCTCTCTCTCTCTCTCTCTCTCTCTCTCTCTCTCTCTCTCTCTCTCTCTCTCTCTCTCTCCTCTCTCTCTCTCTCTCTCTCCTCTCTCTCTCTCTCTCTCTCTCTCTCTCTCTCTCTCTCTCTCTCTCTCTCTCTCTCCCTCCACCACGAGCCACCAGCACCACAACACATTTTTGAATCTTTGAGTTTGGATTCGTTCCCGAGTGTTGATCCAAGCCGTTGCGGGTACACAGAGGCGTTGTGCAGCATCCTGGTACAGTCTCTGCACGCCCTTCGTCACTGGAGACTTGGAGACCCACGCTGGCTTGCCAAAAATGACTGCAGACTGAGTCACAGGCAGCGCTGTCATCCAGCAAGATTCTTGTTGGCGACGTAGAAGGAAAAGTGAAGGAGAGTGCTCAATGCATAGAGACACTGGATACTGGTAGGAGGAAAGACTCGGTCCACGACAAACCCAGGCCGTGTATTATGTTCTCAGATGAGACGTCTGATAGCCGTTGCAAAGGGGAGCTCCGGTCACACATGGAGAGCGGTCCTCAGGGTGCGCTGCCAGAGTGACAGTGGGGAGAATAGCAGGTGTGGAAATGAAGGCGGTGTTTACAAAACCTTTAATGAGAGAGTCCAAACAAAGTGAGAACCCCCAGTTCCCTTGACTAATTCATGCGGCCTTGCCGGCTGATTAAGCATAGCAACAAAGCCGGTCGCATAGAGGTCAGCAAATCCTTTCGGCGTCCCGCTCTCGCATCAGATAACGTTTTGGGCGTGCACCATCTCTTGATCAAGTGACATTTACCCACAATGAACTGGGTGATTGATTCGATGATGGCAAGTCTCAGCTTCCTGACTGTCAAAGAGATTACACACGCTTGGCCGAAGCGCTTGACAAAACAACATATCTGCTTTCCATTTCGCATCTTCATCAACACCTCCATGACGAAAGAACAACACACGCCTCCTCAACGACACAGAAAACAAAACACAGAGCGTTATACTTCCATTCATTAAATATGACTGTTTCCGCGCGTCGATCAATTACGGCTTCAATCAAGGCAGCGGCTTCTGGCAGGCGAGTACGGCACACTTCTCGTCTCGGAAGCCGTCGCATCTCCATCGACAACAATCTCATCGGAAACGGCCTCCTACCACTAATACTGTAATAGTCTACATGAGCAGCGTGTCGCCCGCGGCTGTGTTTTTTCTGTCACTACGCTCGATGTGGCCAGCGCAAGATGTCTCTGTGGCTTGCTAAAAGGTCTACAGTGGTCGGTTGATGAGCCCTAATGGGGCAACCATTATCCAAACACCGGCTCCAGTGCTCATTGATCGCTCCGCCTGGCCTCAGGCAAGGAAAAGGAGGAGGGAAAGGAGGCGACGGCGGCAGACTGCCCCCGAAAGTGGCTGGACTCAGGCCGAGACGGGAGACTGAGACTGCTGTCAGAGCCCGCCGCCGCCGTGGAGATGAGAGGGAAGCCCGGGGAATAGATACGTTGTGGACTGGGAGGGTGGACAAACCACGTGTCTTTGCTGAGTAGAGGCTACGATCCCCACAGTCGCTGTAGAAAGGGTTGTTGACACAAATAACTTTGTGCCCAAAGTATCTGTTTACGTAAACCATGTTCCGGAAGAGCTAAGGGTGTTAACGAAGTTCAAGAATAATCTGTGGCAAGAGATTATGATTCTGAATTGCATCCTGTGATAACGATATAAAGCGATATTTGCATGCAAGTCATTATCGAAGCATTTGAATACTGTCCATTCTTCATTATATCGCGAACAAGCACGCCAAAATTCAGCATGAACACTACACTCAAGCGATATGTCCCTCCCCTCTTTTTTCTCTTGGATGTGGCCTGGAAACAGGTATGGGTGCTAGGCCAGGCTGAAAGGCGACCTGAACTCTCAAGAGCAGGTTGAAGGGTGGGTCTGCAACGAGAGCTGCATCCGTGACAGAGGGTCAGGGGGAAGCCACGTAGAAAGTGGGGAGTGGGGAGGCATCGGGGGGTGGGGATAATGAGGTGGGTGTTAGGGGGCTGCTTGGCCCTTTCCAGTGACAGGCACTTGGCCTTCCGTCCTCAGAGAGTTATTCCTGACAGTTACTCTCCCTGGACCTTGATTGCCCAACCAAGTCCCTTTCTGCAGCCCCGCAAGGGAGGAAGGTAATGGTGCACAGCACGAAGGTTTATTGTGGCTCAATCACTCGTCCCGTGCCACGAGAAATCCCTAGTCGCTATATCGCGATGGACGATGACTTATGGAGAGGGTGATGTTTACCTTCGCTCTGATGACGTGACAAGTGAGTGGGTGTCATCGGACACTTGGATGCTACGGCTGCAATGTCAACACTGCCAAGGTTAAAAAAATGTAAAGAGGAATCGCTAGAAGTAGCACTAAGGAGAGAGAGAGAGAGAGAGAGAGAGAGAGAGAGAGAGAGAGAGAGAGGAGAGAGAGAGAGCGTGAGAGAGCGAGAGAGAGCGAGAGAGAGCAAGAGAGAGAGAGAGAGAGAGAGAGAGAGAGAGAGCGAGAGAGAGAGCAGCCCATTTCACGCATAAAAGGAAGGAAAACAGCAAATTGAAATGTGGCAACACTTGGTGTACTATCAAGAGTTCACTGAGGGCATTGCTCTAAAGTTTGATAATTCCTTCTATCTCAGTCTTAATGCGTAGTGAATGAACATCGCCACATCTGTAATTTTTAGGCTATCTGCTCCCTCCACTCAAAGCTCACAACCCTCTCGGGCATCACTCTCTAGGCGCTGCTTCGAGAGAGAGAGAGGTAGAGATAGAGAGATAGAGAGAGAGAGAGATAGAGAGAGAGAGAGAGAGAGAGAGAGAGAGTGGACTTTTGAACCAAATAGATCAAGTAAATCTAAAAGAGCAACTGCACCATAGACCCTCGTGAAATCCCTGCAGAGCAAAGACGAAGAGTCATCCAAGAAGAACTTTGGAAGAGCCTAAACAACGGGCAACGCACTAAGAGAAGCACACACACCGGTGTCGGCTCTCTATTGCGGGGGGCCGCTATTGCGGAGGGCCGCTATTGCGGGGGGCCGCTATTGCGGGATTGTTTTTGTCAAAAGTTCTGAAGACCATTTTGATTCTTTTGTCCTAAAACGCATAAAAAACCATAAAATTTATGTTATTTTTTTCGAGAAAAAAAAATTTCGTGGTTTTTTTTTCAAAATATTTTCCCCAACACTTCTTGATCGGGTTTTACCGATAGCGCTCAGCCTCGGACGCACCCGCCACCCCGCCTGCCTGACTGACTTAGCCTGTCCGGGGAGTTTCACCTAAACCCAGACGCGTTACTTTTTGTCACGTTTGTGTCCAACATCAGTGTCGGGCCCTGGAGTTAGGGCGTAGGGACCACCCGTTGAGAGTCAAACGTGGGATGGAGTTAGAATATAAAGCTTCAAACGTTACTGATAAAAACTACGGCTACGGAACCTACCGGCAGATTCTGACCATTTTCACCCTCCTGAAACGCCTAAAAAACCATACAATTTTTGTTTTGGCGTTTTGGGACAAAAGAATCAAAATGGGCTACAAAAGTGTTTGTAAACTTTTTTGAAAAAAAAAACCACGAAAATGTGGGTGTTTTTTTAAGTAACAAGAATTAACTGTTTTTTTAGGCATTTTGGAACAAAAGAATGGAAATGAGCTATACAAATTTTGGTAAAACATTTTGAAAAACCGAAAGTTTTTTCGAAAAAGGTAACAAAAATGTTTTTTAGGCGTTTTAGTACAAAAGAATCAAAATGGCCTTAAGAGCTTTTGATCCAAAAAATCCCGCAATAGCGGCCCTCCGCAATAGCGGCCCCTCCCCCACACACCTTCTCACTGTCCTTTCAAAACACGCAGTTCAGTGAGACATCCTGAACACCAAGTACGACCACCTCACAAGAGATCTTCACGTCTCCATCGAGCCTGTCTTCCTAACCTCATTTCAACAAACAGGTCGGCATCACTCCACTTCTCCATCACCACCGAACTTCAACGGCCACTTAAGGACTCGGGACCACCACGGGAACAAGTGTTTCTCGAGGGACACAGGGATTACGTCGGGCGAGCGAGGAGGGATAAGACACCGAGGGCAGCCCGTCAAGCCCACTCAACAAACACCGGGCGACCCAGCATTTGGGATCCGCTTCCCCGCGGCAATTTGGCAAAACGCTCAAACACTCCAGCCAGACCCTCAAGGGACTGCCTTAATATGTGGGGAAAATGTCCACACATTATCGTTTCCGGTTTCTGATGACACAATGCTCTCGAGGCTCTCCAGCCACGGGGACCAGGTGCAGATTTGGAGGTTTTACCGGTGTTGGACTCCTCAGCTCCGACATCAATTATTCATGCGCAGGTAAAGAAAGTCACAGAGAGAACCTGTAAAGTCAACCATACTTCATCTCCAGCCGTTGCCCTGAGGGCTTTAAGCTGCACGACCGGCATGTGCGGAGATGGGAGTTAACTGAGGTTTGGAGTGATTTTCGAAAAGCACAAGCCACGGTGAACGTTTCCTCGTTTTTCTCTCCAATGTCAATCGAAGGATTTCTTCTTTAAGAGCAGTCCTTCCATGAGTAAACGGGCGGCAAGCTGTTTCATAATGGCAACGAGAAAGGAGTGAGCTTTCAGATGGAAAAACAAATCGTGTTGCACATAAAAGTGGAAAACATTATCGCTTCCATTTCCAAACTCCTCGATGTCAGTCCCACAAGGCCTTTCACTGTACGATGCGCGTCTGCACAAGATTCCATTTAGAAATGTTCGAAGAAAAATATAAACTGATGCCTTGGTCAAATACATTTTATAACCATTTCTAAATAATTCATCGTATTCGCAGATAATTATACCTTGTTATTTGGACGTAAAGTCACTTCATGTCAACCAAATTCACCGTCGCAAATGGGGTCACGGCTCAAAGAGTGACACTACTCTCCTCTCTCGAAGGCGTTTGCTCTCACCTCTACTCTGGAGACACACTCCCCTTTCGACAAGACCGACGCTCTGGACAGCCTGCTGGACTGGAGACGCCACCTAACTCGACAGGCCGGCCATTGGCCGGACTGGACGGGGAGAGAAAGAGATTCATCCCAAACCAGGCAGAAAGCAACGCAGATCGGAACTCTGTCTGGAGGCGAGACGGGGGCAGAAGTTGAGTCCGACACTTCGCTTCACGGACCGCCATCCCTCGCCACGAGGGCTCTAAAGCCACATTAGCGACCAAGCCGCTACTTCCCCGGCCATTAACTCCCCTCCGCCGCCACCACGCCCTCGCAAGTCCCTCCCTGGCCCCGGCAAGAGTGTCGACAACACCAAGCCATGAAGAGCACAGAATGAGGTCTCAATGAGATGAAAAGCGTGAAAACCTCCGGTCATGCTAAGGAAGTGCCGAGCCTGCTAAGGAGTAGCAACGTCCTAATAAATACAGATCGTTCACGCTGCGAATAAGCCAGCCTTCGAACGCCTTAAGATTCAGTGGACTGTTACACTTGTTGTGATACCTCTGGTGTTTTGTCCTAAATTAATTTAAGACAAGTTGGTGGTAATATTTTCCTCCACCCGCTATCTCAAGAGGTGAAGAAATACAACATTATGAAGCAAAAAAATAAAGTTTGTGACAAAGACGATGGCGTCGGTGAATATGGAAGAAAGAGCCGTGTTATTTTGAACGATTGGTTATGTCCTCATAAACTGAAACTTCCCGTGATGATGATACGGAACTATGGAACAGTAATATTGACAAGAGGAAAAGTGTTTGGCTGATTGAGCACATCAGCTTGATTGCAAGAGAAAGATAGATAGAGAGAGAGAGAGAGAGAGAGAGAGAGAGAGAAAAGAGAAAGAGAGAGAGAGTGTGTGTACGCGCGCACGTATGTACAAGTGCACACCTCAAGTACACAATTTTCTCACTTCCCCTCTTTCATATACTCACTCGCTCGCTCGCTCACTCTCACTCGCTCACTCCCTCACTCCCTCGCTCACTCACTCGCTCACTCCTTCGCTTGCTCACTCACTCACTCGCTTACTCACTCATTCGCTTACTTATTCACTCACTTATTCGCTCACTCACTCACTCATTTACTCATTCACCCATTCACACACACTCTCTCTCTCTGCCTCTGTCTCTGTTTCTGTCTCTCTGTCTCTCTGTCTCTCTCTCTCTCTCTCTCTCTCTCTCTCTCTCTCTCTCTCTCTCTCTCTGTCTTTTTCATGCACTCACTCTAACCCATTTACTCAACTCGCTCACTCACTCATACACTCGCTCAATCTTTCATTCGTTGGCTCACTGACCCGCTCACTCTTACTTACTCATATCATTCACTTACTCATTTCCTCATTAATAACTAACTACGCCCACTCACTGGTACACGTAGATTCATCATGAACGACGAAACCAGTGGAGCACCTCCGACAGCTCCTACTATAGTTCCACCTCCTTTTTTGCAGCCTCCCTCTTCCCCACTCCGCACCCTTCAACCCAGCCACCCACCCACTCTTCAACCCAACCACCCCCCCACCCCCACCCACCCCCCGTCCTACACACATTCCATCCCTTTCAGCGACACGTATAATGTGATGCAATCATATGGCGACTTTTCTTTTCATGTCCAGACATTTAATCCTCTGCGAAAACACTCAAGACAGACAGAGAGGGAAAATAGAAATCAACACACTGAACACCAGGCGGCTTTCCACTTGGGGAAGGGAGATTACTCCTGCTTAGAATAAAGAATGCTCGAGGCAGGGGGGGCATGGTCAGGACGGTCAGGGCAGATCACGTGACTGAGGGGGCGCTGCAGGAGGGTCGTCTGGAGCCCTAGCTCTCTAGTGATGCAGAACGCGTAATGTCCCATCCGGGGATGGCGACCAACTGTTTTATGAAGGCGTCCTAGCCTTGCTTACACGCCACCAAACACGGACACTCGGGAACAAGCCCATTCCCGCTAGTTCCAAGCTTTGCTACCGCTCGGGTGCAGCGGGGCCTTAAAGCTGTCTTTGAAGTTGGCCACAAACATACGTTTTCCCTTCGCTCCACCCCGCTGGCCCCGCGGGTTGAAATAGGATGAGTTACGGCTGCTGAGTTTATTGGATGGTGCTGGTAAATTTGCTGACGCCGATTTCGTGTAGTCCGCCCAGTGGCGACATTGAAAAGCTGTATATTGGATGGGTGTGAGCAAAGAGGAAAGGCTTTGAACCATCGACGGCGAAATGGGCGAGCAGCTGTATGAGAGAGTAGATAATGGGTTCACGACGAAAGGTAGGTTTCACGGAGAAATCTTGGGAAGCCCATGGGATTGTGGCACACCTCCGCGAGTTTTATTGCAAATACTTATTTCCTCGGTTCAGTTTTTATTGGGGCTACAAGGTGTGTATAATCCAAATTGACTCGTCAGGGTGCTATTTCTAGCTCACCTGTCTTTCATCTCCCCATCCCTACCTTATCTCCCCTCTCTCTCTCTCTCTCTCTCTCTCTCTCTCTCTCTCTCTCTCTCTCTCTCTCTCTCTCTCTCTCTCTCTCTCTCTCTCTCTCTCTCTCTCTCTCTCCCTCTCTCTCTCCCTCCCTCTCTCTCTCTCTCTCTCTCTCTCTCTCATTGGGATGTGATTAAGTTGCCATTATATTACGTATGTCTGTATATATTCTTGTGACGGGCCGCTGGCCTACGCAAATAAAGTCTGAAGTCTAAAGTCTAAAGACTCTCTCTCTCTCTCTCTCTCTCTCTCTCTCTCTCTCTCTCTCTCTCTCTCTCTCTCTCTCTCTCTCTGTTGACTTTATATGTGACAGACAGACGGGAAGGCGGGAAGGCAAACAGACAACGACGGGGAGACCGAGGAAAAGACGAAATTCAAGGTGTCAAAAAATAAAGAAATAGCACAGCAAACGTTTATCGCTTTTCAACGCGCTTGCCATGGCACACCGCGATGGCATTTTCCATAACTTGCGCAGTGACAGCAACCACGAGCAATGATCGTGAATCGGTCGGAACGGAAAAAAAGAGAGAAAAGATCACTGTAATGATGATCTATGCTTGAGCTGACTGAAACGGACGGGAGGGAAATGAAAAAATCACAAACTGCAGACAAATAGTTGTCCGGTCATCGGCATGCTAATGAAATTAGTAGAAGACTTCACGCATCGATCACCAGAAGCGACAGATAACGCATCCGGAGGATCCCGACGAACATGTGGTCCGGAGACATGAATGGAGAACTATCGGCAATATTCTTTAATTTTCGCCCCCTGGAATACATTTACACAAAAATGGACTTTGAGTTTTCCCAACCGGGTCGTTTCCGACTCAGGGGTCCATTTTGGTAATTGTATTCAACCCATTCGTCCCACCCCCGGGCCATTTGGTCAGGATGGGAGAGGAGGGAGATGGGAGGGAGGGGGCGGAGGAGGGCCCTGATTGTGTTTTGGGAGGGGGAGAGGAGGTGGGGTGCAGCCCGGCACCTTGGCAGCCCGAGTCCCAGCATCTGTCTCGCCCCGCCCCTCCAGTCCTTGGAGGCTACTAATGTCCCCCAGTCCCTCGTTCCATCAGCCCTCGTCTTGTAATTGGTGGCATTTCACTAATTAGTCCTTGATTGTCTGATCAGCTACCTCCCTCTCTCTCTCTCTCTCTCTCTCTCTCTCTCTCTCTCTCTCTCTCTCTCTCTCTCGTGCGCTATATCATGTTGATGTCTGTATCTAATAATGTATTTCTCCTGTTAGTGTTGCCTTTTTCTGTACTTTGACGCGTTTAAGTAAAAGTTCGTCCTTCAAATGCACATTCTCACCTCTATCTCATAAGTACATCTACAAATCCTGACAAAGAAACACATTTTTTAAAAACACAATAGGCTATTTCAATCAGCCAGTAAAATTCAGATTTCAGAGCATCAGTTTTTTCTGGTCTTCGATAGTTTGACATTTAATATAATAAGTGCTAAGCACTTTAAATCGGAACACGCCAACACACCTCCCATGCAAAAGAAATGCCGTTTACGAAAAACTGTCACGTGCGGTGTGTCCACCAAGCTTTTGGAGATGTCGCGACCAGTCTCTCACCGCGTAATACAGACGTTGTCATCTAAGAATCCCATTAGTTGGGAGACAAGCCGCCTACCCAAGTCAGCAAGCCATGAAAAATGAAAGCGCCCAGCGCTAGCGAGCTAGTGACAGACAGCGGGAGTCCCCCTCCCAGTGCAGGTGGGATGATGTATGGAGAGCTGAATCACCGTCGCGTGCGTATATCATCTCTACACCCCATGCTGGCGCGCGGGACTTCTCCGCGAGGAGCCGCCATTGAGAATCACTACATCACCGGAGCAACCGAGTTCGCAGTGGAGATCCGTGACTGGAGCAGTCAAGGTTGTCATGGGGCTCCAATGGAGCGAGGCACTGATGTAGGACTCACTTTAGCCCCAGACCCAGCCGCTCCATCGCAGGATCAGGAGCCGTGGACGCCTCCTCAGTAGAATCATTGTTTAAAGACTGGCGGACAAGGACGCAAATCTCATGACAAAAGCATGATGGCTGTTTTGCAATGGCGCAGATAGGATCTCATGACCGCGGCGGCGGGTCGGTGATGACATCGGCCGGCAGCTGCAGGGCGGAGAGGCAGGTAATGACAGGGGAGTCAGCGGCCGTCTCTGTGATATAATGCAGAGCAGTGCATCATCTGCGTCATGGAGTGCATGCCCCCTGATCAATCTCCATGCAGTCCCCATACTCAATCTCCATGCAGTCCCCATACTCAATCAAGACCTTCATCCCGCTCCAGAGCGTAACGAAACTTTCATCAACGAGCACTAGACATCACGATTCTTGAATGGCAACTCTCAGCTACAAACTTTCGTCGTTCTTTAAAAGGTTGCCACCGCAGCGAAAAAAAGAAAGAAGAAACGAGATGCCTTTTAGAATCTTTAACATCTTCCGGGAGTTCCCAGAGGACAAATGTGGTAGACGGTGTAAATGCACTTGTAGCCTGAGGAGAGCGATATCAAAGGGGCATAACTGTCATTCTCGTTGCAAAACGGACCAAGGGCCCGCAGTGACATTAATTGCTTTCCAAGTTAAGTACCGGGGCTGTTGTCTGGATTAGATATGAATTATGTCGCCAACTGAACTATAATTCTTTCCGTGTCAGGGCTTGGAATCTTCCGAGGAGCGCGCTTTATGTCGCTCATTTGCACAATACATGAACAGCGGGGCCTTCTATATTTGGATACATATGTTGCGTCCATTGAACATCTCCCAGGCACACTCAATGCTCTCGCGTCTGGAGAGCTCCCTGAAAGGTTTTACCAATCGGTGGGCGAAGTCTCTAGTGGACTAGAATGGAGTTTTATAACACGGCAACACGTGTTGACTCTTGATCTATCTTCTTTTTTCCTGATAGAGACGGCATGTCACTCGTAATACCAAGATGAAACGTCAAACATGAAAGTTTCGTACAAACGGTGGTAATGAAAGTTCCTCGAAGTTGAAACAGAGACAGAGAGCAGTCGCCAACTGCGAAATATCCATTGAAGAAGTAATCTGCGCCTTCACGTTCAATCGCCTACAATCATGGGTGGAGAATAGACGGGTTGAGGAGCACCAAAAAAAAAAGGATAAAAATTTCAAACTTGTGCTTGCATGTTCTATACTCCAGTAATCACCGATGCAAGCAAAGCAAGTCATGAAATAAACCGATTTCTCGACGTCATTCGAAGCTATTGCTCGGGAACGAAAGGGGGATATGAAATATTCAAGGCGGCAAAAAGTCCCACCCCCCGTCTCGGTGATCATCCGGATGCTTCATGCACATTTTCACATGCTGTCCGCAGCGTTGCTCTTTCCTCATTCATTTCGTGTCTTTTCTTCCAAAGAACCTCCCAAGCTAGAGAGTAGAACCAATAAAGGGCAATGCAGCGACCAGATGACATCATACGGGTTCCGTCGTTTTATCCGCCCAAACATGTAAGGCGACTATCTTTTCCGCGTCCATCCCATTGATTATGACTTCACTTTCATTAGTGTATCAATCATTCAGGGCAATTTCACAGCAACTAGGTGGTGTGTAATTGAAAAAAAAAAGCCTCTTTGAAAGTTGCATGCTGGAGCGGGAGGTGGGAGCTGCGGGAGCTCACGCAACCAGATAATTGGCCTTGTCTCCAAACCCCTGGCGTCCAGACCAGCCACAGACCTGGCTTCCCCTAAAACATGCTTCCGGGGCCCCTACTCGGCACGGCTTAAAGGGGCCGAGCCTAATCAGCCAGCCCGGCGAAGTCTTACTTTTTTAAAGGAAGAAGGGGGAAGCAAAAAATCCTCTAACCGTCGGAGCTTTCTCCAGAATTAAACTTTCCTGTCTTGGCAGGGGATTTGCAACACCCCTCTGGACCCGAGCGGGCTTCCCAATCTCCAGGTCGGGCCAGCGAGGTTGTCATAATTTTGAAATATTTCCTGAGCTTTAATGGCCTCCAATTATACAATTGTATTGTAATCCTTGGCCCCAGTGACTCAGACCCAGGCCAGGCTCTCAAGTAACCACTGTCAGGAAGGAAGGAAGGGAGACAGGGAGAGAAGACGAGGGGGTAGGAGACCCCAGCTTCCGATCTGCCCCTGGAAAACCCCTTTTAGGCTCGCAGAAGACCGGGTCACTCTGATGGCTAGTGTCCACTCTGGCCCCTTGCACTGTCGGTAAAAGCAGCCAATGAGGCAAAGACAAGGGGCCACTTAATCAAGGGTTCGCTGCCAGGGTCCTGGGCTTTTGGTCTGCTTCATCGGGCCTAAGGACAACGTTGCTGCTTGACGGAGGCGAAGGCAGCAGATGTTGGGAGTGATTTATGGGTGCAGTTGTCGCCATGGCCGCCCCGGGCCGTCTCTGACTGGGGACAGTCTGTTCTGTCACCGCCAACAGCGCCATCCTCTCCTCCCCTCTTCCCCTCCACCCTCCCTTTCCTCCACACAATTTACTCCCCACACCCATCCACCACCCTCACCCACCCTTAACCCTGCACAACCCACGTGATTCCCCCGTGTAAATCGCCGACAGGCGGAAATTGAATTCGTTGCATACAGAAGGACAGGAATGACTTTCACAGCTGGAGGAGTTACGGCCCGTTATGCTACGTTCACCGGTCGTATATACTTTTATCCTTTTGTTCGCGATATATTAACGATGGCAGTCACTGCTGTCTCCATTACGTGATACGAATGATTAAAAATATTTGACGTGCGTTCTGAACCATGTGTCCCGCTGGCGGACACAGTTTTATGATACTGCATGCTCGTGTGAAATGTCCACATCCTTTTGTCCGTCCTAGGTTCTGCCCAGGGAAAAATACATCATGCGGACAAATACTGTTCTAATTCGTTATTGTGAAGAGGTTTTTACGACAATGGAATAACCATTTAGGTACAGCATTTCTGATAACGTATGCGATCGGTAAAGGCTAAATTTGAAGTCAAACTACATACATTCAGTTCATTTCAATTATTCCGTGAGAAGGCATATAACATTTGCCAGTTTTCATTCTCGTAAAACATTTTCACGACTAATTAGAATAGATGAAGCGAAAATAAAATGCACTTCTGCATTGAAAGCGCCTGCAGACGTGTAAAAATAAAACATGCGTACGATGAAAATCAAACATGGATCTATTTGACTCTATTACAGAACACAAACGTACTTCCTTGACATAAAAAAAATAATCATTAAGGTTTACTTATTTCTTAGTCAAACGGTTGATTTCATCAAAGAATGGAGAACGGATGTTTTCATCAAATAACGGGGAACAATCTTGTTTTCTATTGTATGAGACTATTCAATAAATGAATGCAAGGGATATGAAACCCGTGACCTCCACAACCGTTTCGGACAAGCAGAGATGGGAGGGAGGATATCACCACCAATCACATCCCTGGCCTAATGAGCAGCCTAAACATGGCGTGGCTAACATCATCAACGGGTCCTTTGGTCAAGAGCTGTCGCCTCACCCAGACAAAGGACCAAGGTCAAGCGATGGGCGAGGTCGTTTGGACACTGACCAAAGTTGGACTGGTCACCGACAGACAAAGAGGAGGACCCCTAATTCGACCCAAGGGGCGACTACTCCTGGCGTTGTCACCACGCCGTCCAGCTTCCTCCTCCAGAAAAGCTGTCCCAAACCGCAGCCTCCATGATAGGTTAAGCCCCCGACCATCCACTTTCCCACCCACCCCCCACCCCGCCCCAACTCTCTCATCTCATCCCCTTTCCACCCGCCCACCCTGATCCCTGCCCCTCTTCCTCTTATGAAAACCTGTTATCAATGCGTGATGAATGATACCACCCACCGTTATTAGCCCATTTGTGAAAACACTTTGATTAGGGGCTGATTAATCTACCCGAGTAAAATTTGATCAGTGAAATTACGGCCTGGAACGAGTGTGCTGATGCAAGGACCGACTTGTGATCGGCTTTCCAAGGTGTCCAGGAGTTATTGCATGGTCAAAGGACAGGGCCTGAACTCCAATTATTCATCAGGCGTGCGCGGAATAAATGAGAAAAACAGAATAGCGTCATCATATCAATTTCATGGCACAATCTGGAAGTAACTTCACCGCATCGCATCGGTCAAAAACGTTTCAGGCTTGGCTTTTTTGTTTTCAGAGGTCACGGCGAGGTTATCTAATGACTGATTTTGTTTGATGTCATTGACACTTCCCATTCAACAAAATGTATCACATGCCGAATGCCTGTAACATCAGAAGGGACATCTGGACGTTGACTGTACTCGCTTTAGCTCTCCACAATGGTTCCGTCATATGAGCCTAAAAGCTTTGGCGCTCGCCATCATAATGTAAGCCACAAAGATGTTCTTAATGTCCCGCTGTGATTTCTGTAATACAAATATTACTCCTCCTCCTCCTCCTCCTCCTCCTCCTCCTCCTCCTCCTCCTCCTCCTCCTGCTGCTGCTGCTGCTGCTGCTCCTCTAGCTGCTTTTCCTCCTCCTCATATTCCGGCTGCTGCTGCTGCTGCTCCTCTAGCTGCTTTCCTCCTCTTCCTCCTCCTCCTCCTCCTCCTCCTCCTCCTCCTCCTCCTCCTCCTGCTGCAGATGCTGCTGCTGCTCCTCCTCCTCCTCCTGCTGCTCCTCCTCCTCCTGCTTTTCCTCCTCCTTCTTCTCCTGGTGCTGCTCCTCCTCCTTCTGCTGCTGCTACTCTTCCTTCTGCTGCTGCTTCTACTTTTTCTGCTGCTGCTGCTGCTGCTGCTGCTGCTGCTACTGCGATTCATGCCGCCTCTCCTGCATTTCCTGCCTGTTTGATTTTTCTTTCCGGCTCTCTACTCATGCTTTTCTTTCTTTCTTTTCCCATGTATTTCTTCCTGCTTCTCCTGTTCCTTCTGCTTCTGCTCCTCCTCCTTCTCATATTTTCTTCACCATTACCGGCAGTTCCTACGACATTGCGACACTTAGTACATGGCGGTTGCGGCGTTGCGGAGAGAGATGGAAAGAGAAAGACAGCAGGGAAGGCATGACGGGATAGATGCAATGAAAGATGCAGGGAGACCTCGCACTCAGCAGCGCAAATTTTGTGCTCCGCGTGATTCGGGTGTAATCTTAAGCTAAACGGCATTTGAACGAGAACGAGACTGCCAATAAACGTTGTTTAGCTTAAGATTACACTCGAATCACGCGGACCGTTAAGGTGCATGGAGTACAGTACCACCGAGCAATACGTTTGCCACAAAACGCAGATACATTAACGCGGCCGGATCTTAGCATAACTCCTCGGGCGTGCGAAGTCAGTCAGGTGGAGTGGCGGGTGCGGTCAAAGGTCAGAATAACCACCGACTTCGACCATTTCAGCCTTATTCATGAGCCTGGTCATTCTCGGCATTGTCGTGGTGGGCAGAGGAGTTGGGGTGGAATGGGGGTGGGGGTGCGGGTGGGATGGGGTGGGAGTGTTACAGGGAAGGATGCAAGGAGGTAGACGATGCAGGAAGACGATGCAAGCGGGAGAGAGGGGATGAAGAAATGATGCAAGAGGAACTGGGAGGAGGGGGGAGGGTAATGATGCAGGGAGGGGTGCAAGACGAGTCCAGAGCTGCCAGTTCCCCCTGGGGGGGGGGGGGGAACCTCCGTCACCTCTGGCCCCCACTTACAGCGACGCCGCGCGCCTGGCAAACGTTTGATTAGACGTGAAATATCTGCTGAATTCCAAACCAGCACTGGAGAGGGTGCGAGAGCACTCCATGTGGCGCGGAAGAGGCTGGGGCCTCTGTGACTGGAATCGCGCCTGACAATGCCTAATGCACTCGACGCGAGCCCGAAGAGGCCGGGGTGACACTTGGTAGACCGATCCTTTGTTTTCCTCGTTTATGATACCCCTGGCATTAAAATGCAAGGGCCCTGTCCCACGCCCGCAGTTCCTTGGAGACGAGAGGCTTGCTCCGTTCCTTTGTCTTCCCGAGGCAAGAACTCCCAAATCAGCTCAAGATGATCTGAGAGTGGAGGGGATCAGCTTAGCTCCGGGGCTTGTTTGTGCGCCATTAAACGTGCCGAAGGAGTGAATCTGTGCGAAGAGCTCGGGGCCCCGTGATGGAAGACGTACACCATCACCGAATCACAGCGTTCCCGCTCATTAGAAAGTGGCGTGACTTGGGTCACGACCTCGCCCAGTTTTGGCGGGAACTGAAAAGCCTCTTTCGCTTCCTAGTTTTCATAACCTCCACGAGCTCCTCCCTTCCAGCGGAGGCGGTTTGTAATTGCGCGGCACACGGTCGAAGACATTCATTGATTAACTGAGAGTCGAGTGCTTTTCCCACCTGGGATTTTGTTTGACACCTAGAGAGATGATGGATGGGTTCTCCATGAAGCATGCACCTCGTCTGCATTGCCGTGCGCAGTTCCCTAATAACTAATCAATGTTTTTTCCCCATTTGGTTTTTGACAGCAAAGTGTCGGCATTCATTCATTCAACTACAGCAATGGCTTAGATTTATAGCTGTCAAAATGAAACGACTTTTCCTGTGTAAAAGTTGCCTCCTTAATTCAAACGTTGTGCGCAATTCAAAACAAGTTAAAAGAAATTTCGTCAATTTCTTACTTGCGCACGATATTGCTCATTTACAAACACGTATGTACGCATTAATGTACATGAACAATATAAACGTACACGATAACATGTCCATTTAATCACGCATTCAGAAATACCCTCATTCACATAATTCTACTGGCATATTACGAACTTTCATTCACACAATTTCTTTCATGTGTACAACCCCAGCAACACTCTGTACGCGACATCCCCGTCGCTTTGCTATAGCATCTGCAGGACCGTCAGCACGCAGATGCGCTCTTCACTACCAGACTTAGAGGACACGCTCAGTGGTCAGGTAATCTTACCTTGGCCAAGTAGGACCCTATGAAGTGACGACACATTATTCCCAACTATATACTCTTCTTAATGCCATCCCACCAACATCCTTGAATCAACACCCTCCATCACAATGCGTACATATAATCTCTCTCTCTCTCTCTCTCTCTCTCTCTCTCTCTCTCTCTCTCACCCAGCAGACACACCAAGCAGTCACACCCAGCAGTCACACCAAGCAGTCACACCCAGCAGTCACACCTAGCAGTCACACCCAGCAGTCACACCAAGCAAACACACCTAGCAGACACACCAAGCAGACACACCAAGCAATCAAATCAATCACTCACACCAGTCACACCAAGCAGACACACCAAGCAGTCACACCAAGCAGTTACACCAAGCAGTCACACCAAGCAGTCACACCAAGCACTTACACCAAGCAGTCACACCAAGCAAATGCACCAAGCAGTCACACCAAGCAAGCACACCAAGCAAGCACACCAAGCAAGCACACCAAGCAGACACAGCAAGCAGTCACACCCAGCAGTCACACCAAGCAGTCACACCAAGCAAGCACACCAAGCAGTCACACCCCGGAAACACACCAAGCAGTCACACCAAGCAGTCACACCAAGCAGTCACACCAAGCAGTCACACCAAGCAGTCACACCAAGCAGACACACCAAGCAGGCACACCAAGCAGGCACACCAAGCAGGCACACCAAGCAGACACACAAAGCAGGCACACCAAGCAGTCACACCAAGCAGTCACACCAAGCAGTCACACCAAGCAGTCACACCAAGCAAGCACACCAAGCAGTCATACCCCGGCGACACACCAAGCAGGCACACCAAGCAGGCACACCAAGCAGGCACACCAAGCAGACACACAAAGCAGGCACACCAAGCAGTCACACCAAGCAGTCACACCAAGCAGTCACACCAAGCAGTCACACCAAGCAGACACAGCAAGCAGTCACACCCCGGAAACACACCAAGCAGTCACATCCAGCAGTCACACCAAGCAGTCACACCAAGCAGCACACCAAGCAGTCACACCAAGCAGACACACCAAGCAGTCACACCAAGCAGTCACACCAAGCAGTCACACCAAGCAGTCACACCAAGCAGTCACACCAAGCAGTCACACCAAGCAGTCACACCAAGCAGCACACCAAGCAGTCACACCAAGCAGACACACAAAGCAGGCACACCAAGCAGTCACACCAAGCAGTCACACCACGCAGACACACAAAGCAGTCACACAGAGCAGTCACACCGAGTAGTCACACCAAGCAGTCACACCAAGTAGTCACACCGAGCAACTGACCGAGCAGTCACATCAAGCATTCACACCAAGTAGTCACACCCAGCAAGCACACCAAGCAGTCACACCAAGCAGGCACACCAGGCACTCACACAAAGCAGTCACACCAAGCAGTCACACCAAGCAGTCACACCAAGCAGTCACACCAAGCAGTCACACCAAGCAGTCACACCAAGCAGTCACACCAAGCAGTCACACCAAGCAGTCACACCAAGCAGTCACACCAAGCAGTCACACCAAGCAGTCACTTCAAGCAATCACACCAAGCAGTCACACCAAGCAGTCACACCAAGCAGTCACACCAAGCAGACACACCAAGCAGACACACCAAGCAGTCACACCAAGCAGTCACACCAAGCAGTCACACCAAGCAGTCACACCAAGCAGTCACACCAAGCAGTCACACCAAGCAGTCACACCAAGCAGTCACACCAAGCAGACACACCAAGCAGACACACCAAGCAGTCACACCAAGCAGTCACACCAAGCAGTCACACCAAGCAGTCATACCCCGGCGACACACCAAGCAGACACACCAAGCAGTCACACCAAGCAGTCACACCAAGCAGACACACCAAGCAGTCACACCAAGCAGTCACATTAAGAGGACGTCTGTCACGCCAGCCCACCTTGATCACAGTGGGGATGCTGTGGACGCGAGAGGTGGCAGAGGCGAAGCAGGACGTCAGCTGCTGGTACCGGCTCTGATGGACCTTGTCCTTCACCTGACAAGAGGAAAGACGATACTAAGTTATGACCAGACATTCGCTTTCGACTTGAAGATGACTCAGACCTTAGTCTTCTGAACTAGAAAAGCCTGCTCTCTCTGTACAGAAATTAAATGTATGTTGTACACAACAAGTCTTGTTCCTTTTTTTTAATCCACAAATTATCATCAGCTATCTAGTTCTATATTATTAATATTACATTTGTTTAGTTTATAATTAATGTTTTGATGACTGTTGTTACTACATGCACTATCATCATTATCATATTTGAACTGTAATGATAATAATTTAGTTGTGTACCAGAGAAAGACATTAATGTTATATTGTATTATTCTCTCTCCATAAATGTTGTATTTTTTCCTTAAAATAAACTCTATTTTATTATGTTGTGGCCAGACTTGGACTGAGTGTATACAGTGTATGCTAGCAGTAGGTATATCTTTTATCGCACCTTCAGACAATGTCGATTCTTTGAAAATTACCTTAGTATAGTAAACAAGAGAATATTCCAGGATGGTTGGACCCGCTTTAGATTAGGCATTAGCGAAATCTACACTCACAAAAACGTGTAATGCGTTCACGACTGCCCTAGTCCATCAAGTGCAGAAGAGGAGGAGAAGGAATGTAATATTATTACTGCAATGCCCTGTCTGCGAAGATATTCGCTTCAAATACTCGCCATGAATGTACTTGAGACGTGATCAAGACACACTGGTTTAGCTGTTGACGAGCATTGTAAAATCAATAGTTTGGGTTGTGTGTTTGCATTTAGTTTATGCATTTAATCGCCGAAACACTGCTCTGTTGAAAACTCAGAATTGCAAATAAATATATTTATTTTAGAACGGGCCGGAGATCTAACAAATAAAGTGTTTGGTTTTGGTTGCTGTTGTTGTTGTTGTTGTTGTTGTCCTTCACCTGGTAGTGAGAAGGTCCGGGTAGGACTGCTGCCTCCTTGATGGCCTGCACGTTGGAACGAGGAGCTGTCGTCCCGAACACGCCTCGCCGCGTCGACTCCAGGTACGCTCTGCGCATGCTCTCCGCTCCCATGCCTGTGATGTTGTAGGCCCCGGGTGCTGTCAACAAAAACAACCACTGAGTAAAATGCAACAGCTCGATCCTGCGCATTTCCCAGTTGCATCCTTGAGCAAGATGCTTCATTCATATTACCCAGGAGTAAACCAGATACATGTAAGGGTTCAGCTGGAAAATTGTGGACACATAACTGTTTCGCGCTTATTCACAGCCTGGTCGTATGTTCCCGAGGGAGTTGAGATGGTGCTTGAATGATAACAACTGTGGCTCGACGACCAGGGGGTAAAAGTGTGCGGCTTGAGCACCTATCAGTGAGTGAAAAGTAGCAATATCAGAAGACAGCTTTTTCTGTTCCTGTGCAATGTTCGTTTTATAGTGGGACATTTTGAAAGTATGGGGAACGCGCTCCAGTAAATGGGAACGACAGCCTTGGTCACCAAGATGTACATTTTACAAAACCAAGCACCATGTGTGTTGACGGTTGTATACATGTACTTTCTTGTGCCAAAAGGTGGGTCTCTCAAGTCTGTACATTTCACTCAAATAAACTCTGAGTGATGCAGGCAACTAGAAACACATCATCTTAACGTGCAACAATCAAACCAAAGTTGACTCAATATCCAGTCAAAATGTGTTATCGATGCCTCCATTCTACCTCGGGTATTCTCTTATTCTTCAGCAGAGAAACGCCATGGATGTTCATACCTTACATATCCATTAATCAAAGACGGAAGAAGAATTGCTTATCAAGTAAATATGTGCACAGCCCGAGGGTGCCACTTCAGACCTGAACCACATCGAGGATACACGGACCTGGTGTTTTCTTTGCATGGTGTTGATCGGGAAAACGAACAGACGTCTGGCCGAAGGGGGAGCGCTTCAGCCCGGTGATGCGTCGAGTGGCATCCAGGGCGCTGCGTGGGTCGTTGTAGGTGCCAGGGGACGGCCCCGCTGTCTTCTGGGGCGTGAAGCGCTGCAGAGGAACATAGGGTGAATGAATGAATGAATGAATGAATGAATGAATGAATGAATGAATGAATGAATGAATGAATGAATGAATGAATGAATGAATGAATGAATGAATGGATGGATGAATATATGGATGGATGGATGGATGGATGGATGGATGGATGAATGAATGAATGAATGAATATTACAGCCCATCAGTCTTTGAAGGCCATACAAGACTATTAATCACAAAATCCCTAGAACTAGTTAGAATACGATCAGGTCACAATTTCCCTAGTAATTAGCTTCTCTCACGACGTGCGTAGAGAGACGATGTGGGTCAATTCTTATCCCCAACCCACGGGGGGATATGTAGGGTGAAGGTTTGCATTCCTGCTGTACCATTAGCTCTCTCATGAGGTCGACTATAATAATGTCAATGAGAGGCTAAAAAGAAAAGTAAACACCACATACAAGTTGAAAACAGCAACATCAGAAACAACAAGAATAAATACAAGAAGGGCAAAGCCCATACGACTCACATGCTTGACCTTGACCTTTATATGACCTTGACCTTCAGGTGACCTTCGAGGTTAAGGTCAAACAACTAAACCTACCAATGACATCATACACTAAGAACTGCTTTACACATTTTTCCTACCAATATACATGTGACCTTGACCCAAGGTCAAGGTCATCCAAGGTCAAGCAACACAAAGCTGTTAATTCAAGGCATAGGAAGCACAATGGTGCTTATTGGCATTTTCTACCATGAGATATGGTCACTTTTAGTGGTTCACTACCCCATTTTGGTCACATTTCATAAGGGTCAAAGTGACCTTGACCTTGATGATATGTAACCAAATGTGTCTCATGATGAAAGAATAACATGTGCCCCACATAATTATTAAGTTTGAAACAGTTATCTTCCATAGTTCAGGGTCAAGATCACTTCAAAATATGTATACAATCCAACTTTGCAGAACTCCTGTGACCTTGACCTTGACGCAAGGTCAAATAAACTGGTATCAAAAGATAGGGCTTACTTAGCCCTATATACCATATATAGGTCAGGTATCCAATCTCAAAACCTTCAGAGAAAATTGAGAAAATGTGAAAAAGGACTGTTTTTTAGACAACATTTATGGCCCCTGCGACCTTGACCTTGAAGCAAGGACAAGTCACTATGTATGTTTTTTGAGGCCTTGTCATCATACACCATCATGCCACATTTGGTATTGATAGACTTAATAGTCTCCGAGAAAAATCCAACGTTAAAGTTTTCGGACGCCCGGACACCCGGACACCCGGACGATCGGACGCCCGGACGCCCGGACGGACAAAACGGGTGAGTACATAGACTCACTTTTGCTTCGCATGTGAGTCAATAAGAATAGAAGATAAATCAGATCGGCTGGGATGCAATGCGAACACAAAGTTGCAATGAGGTGTTGACTCCAGATTCAAAATGTTCTGCGACGAAACTTTCTTTAACTAAAAGTCTATTGCCTTCCTGTTCAAAGTTTTCCGTATGGAACACATGTAAGCTTTAACAGATAAAAGTGAAATAGAATGATGTAGACTACAAAGACTGACTATGGACTATGCAGACTTCATGCATTTCCCATTACCTTGGCCTGTTTTTACTGATGCTGAGTACGGACTTTGGAGACCATGCATTTCCCATTACCTTGGCCTGTTTTTACTGATGCTGAGTACAGATTTCCCATTACCTTGGCCTGTTTTTACTTATACTGAGTACGGACTATGCATACTTCACGCATTTCCCATTACCTT
>JAWQFJ010002569.1:96369-106369 GCA_034096865.1 Theodoxus fluviatilis
ATGAAAAAAGGAAAGAAAGTGATGGTAAACAACAAAATGCATGCTGTCCTATCTTGCCTGCCCTGTGAGCAATCAGGGAGTCCGCTATCAAGTAGAAAGAGCGTTTCAAGCGATAGACAAATTCTGATGCTTGTTCAATCTGGCCTCTTCTAAAAATAAAAATTTGAAAATAAAAAAGCCCAGTCCGACGAACCGACCCATTTTTTCCCATGTCGCCTTGACTAAAACTTTTTTTTGCTTAATCATTGGTGCTCACTCTGAACACGTTTCCTCCCTGGTCATACGGCTACTCTTGTCATCACTCTGAACACGTTTCCTCCCTGGTCATACGGCTACTCTTGTCATCACTCTGGACACGTTTCCTCCCTGGTCATACGGCTACTCTTGTCATCACTCTAAACACGTTTCCTCCCTGGTCATACGGCTACTCTTGTCATCACTCTGAACACGTTTCCTCCCTGGTCATAGGGCTACTCTTGTCATCACTCTAAACACGTTTCCTCCCTGGTCATACGGCTACTCTTGTCATCACTCTGGACACGTTTCCTCCCTGGTCATACGGCTACTCTTGTCATCACTCTGGACACGTTTCCTCCCTGGTCATAGGGCTACTCTTGTCGTCACTCTGGACACGTTTCCTCCCTGGTCATACGGCTACTCTTGTCATCACTCTGGACACGTTTCCTCCCTGGTCATACGGCTACTCTTGTCATCAGTCTGGACACGTTTCCTCCCTGGTCATACGGCTACTCTTGTCATCACTCTGGACACGTTTCCTCCCTGGTCATACGGCTACTCTTGTCATCACTCTGGACACGTTTCCTCCCTGGTCATACGGCTACTCTTGTCATCACTCTGGACACGTTTCCTCCCTGGTCATACGGCTACTCTTGTCATCACTCTGGACACGTTTCCTCCCTGGTCATACGGCTACTCTTGTCATCACTCTGGACACGTTTCCTCCCAGGTCATACGGCTACTCTTGTCATCACTCTGGACACGTTTCCTCCCTGGTCATACGGCTACTCTTGTCATCACTCTGGACACGTTTCCTCCCTGGTCATACGGCTACTCTTGTCATCACTCTGGACACGTTTTCTCCCTGGTCATACGGCTACTCTTGTCATCACTCTGGACACGTTTCCTCCCTGGTCATACGGCTACTCTTGTCATCACTCTGGACACGTTTCCTCCCTGGTCATACGGCTACTCTTGTCATCACTCTGGACACGTTTCCTCCCTGGTCATACGGCTACTCTTGTTATCACTCTGGACACGTTTCCTCCCTGGTCATAGGGCTACTCTTGTCATCACTCTAAACACGTTTCCTCCCTGGTCATACGGCTACTCTTGTCATCACTCTGGACACGTTTTCTCCCTGGTCATACGGCTACTCTTGTCATCACTCTGGACACGTTTCCTCCCTGGTCATACGGCTACTCTTGTCATCACTCTGGACACGTTTCCTCCCTGGTCATACGGCTACTCTTGTCATCACTCTGGACACGTTTCCTCCCTGGTCATAGGGCTACTCTTGTCATCACTCTGGACACGTTTTCTCCCTGGTCATACGGCTACTCTTGTCATCACTCTGGACACGTTTCCTCCCTGGTCATAGGGCTACTCTTGTCATCACTCTGGACACGTTTCCTCCCTGGTCATACGGCTACTCTTGTCGTCACTCTGGACACGTTTCCTCCCTGGTCATAGGGCTACTCTTGTCGTCACTCTGGACACGTTTCCTCCCTGGTCATACGGCTACTCTTGTCATCACTCTGGCCACGTTTCCTCCCTGGTCATACGGCTACTCTTGTCGTCACTCTGGACACGTTTCCTCCCTGGTCATACGGCTACTCTTGTCGTCACTCTGGACACGTTTCCTCCCTGGTCATACGGCTACTCTTGTCATCACTCTGGACACGTTTCCTCCCTGGTCATACGGCTACTCTTGTCATCACTCTGGACACGTTTCCTCCCTGGTCATACGGCTACTCTTGTCGTCACTCTGGACACGTTTCCTCCCTGGTCATAGGGCTACTCTTGTCGTCACTCTGGACACGTTTCCTCCCTGGTCATAGGGCTACTCTTGTCGTCACTCTGGACACGTTTCCTCCCTGGTCATACGGCTACTCTTGTCGTCACTCTGGACACGTTTCCTCCCTGGTCATAGGGCTACTCTTGTCATCACTCTAAACACGTTTCCTCCCTGGTCATACGGCTACTCTTGTCATCACTCTGGACACGTTTCCTCCCTGGTCATACGGCTACTCTTGTCGTCACTCTGGACACGTTTCCTCCCTGTCATACGGCTACTCTTGTCATCACTCTGGACACGTTTCCTCCCTGGTCATAGGGCTACTCTTGTCATCACTCTGGACACGTTTCCTCCCTGGTCATACGGCTACTCTTGTCATCACTCTGGACACGTTTCCTCCCTGGTCATACGGCTACTCTTGTCATCACTCTGGACACGTTTCCTCCCTGGTCATAGGGCTACTCTTGTCGTCACTCTGAACACGTTTCCTCCCTGGTCATACGGCTACTCTTGTCGTCACTCTGGACACGTTTCCTCCCTGGTCATACGGCTACTCTTGTCATCACTCTGGACACGTTTCCTCCCTGGTCATACGGCTACTCTTGTCATCACTCTGGACACGTTTCCTCCCTGGTCATAGGGCTACTCTTGTCGTCACTCTGGACAGAGCTATTTCAATTCCCCAGAAAGCATGCAATCTAGATGCGGGTGAACGCAACCGAGTTACTTTTGCACAGATTTTCAGTTCATCCCTCACAGGCACCCTGTTTCACTCTTGGTAGTTCTCAAGTATCTGCAAATACAGTGAAAGACGGCTTGTCAAGCCACTATTTAGGGGCAAAGCCTGCAGACGAGTGCATTATGTCTCTACAAAGTGAGCATTTCCTTGTTCGTGAAGACTACATTCACATCATTGTGTCTTCAAATAACCGAGAAGTAATTACTCAAAAAGTGCCATGTTTATTTCAAGCTGATGGTCCTGATTCTTGAAAAAATATGTGAGCGTTGATTACATTTCCGCATGAGTCATATCACTTTAAGTAAGATGTAAAATCTTAGTAACAAGTGTCTCCAAAGTCAGCCACCGCGCATCATGATTGTATTTAATCTTGAAATGTACATATACAACGTGTATATTCCTTTAAAACATTTATCATTTTGCATGATAAAATAAATATGTTTCAGAAAAGTTACATGTATTTACAGACTACATAATTCCACACTCACTTTAAAAAAAAGAAACAGACCTTCGAAAATCCCTTACAACTTGGCCAAAACTCTCTCTGGACGTGCAAAAGCTTGCAATCGAACCCTGTACAAACTGGAGGCAGTGCATGGAAAGTGGCTTCAACAGCAGCAGCAGTCCATTGAAGCTAATGCCCAGGAAGACGGAGTGCTCCATACCTAGATCCCGTTAAAGCCCAGGCAAGCCCTGGATCCAGCCCAATGAAGAGTGGGACAGGGACAACTGAGGCAGCTCTGCTGTGTCAGTTTTTTCCCATCGCGTCTGACACTTTGGACAAGGTTCAGCAAACGAAGGATTACCTCACTGACTCCTGTTAAAACTTTGATTCCATGCTTCATCATTTGGTTGCCCGGACCAAAGCTCTCTCAATGGGAAGGGACCTCTGGATGAGTTTCCTTACTGACATGAAAGCTTACCCCAGATTTCTGGCGTTCCCTCAAAGAAAAGTGCTGCTCTTTTCTGCAGTGACAGCTGGTCCTTTATGCATAGGTTAAGCCTCTATTAACTACTCACAATCTCGTCCCATTTTGCGTTTGAAGAGAAAGAATTAAGGTGGTCAAATTTGTTCAAATCTTTTGAAAAACTGAAGCACATCACTAGCAGTGCAGGTTCGTGAATTAAGAGTTCAAAGCCCGCACTAAAATTACATTGCTGCATATCTATATGCCCACGCAAGAGACAACAAATCATCTTCACCCTTATCGGACATTTTAATAGTGAATGAATATCTCTTTTCTTCTCTCCTTGCCTTTCCCGGAACTTTGACGAGCAGATGGGAAAAAGAATCTGGAGAGCTCCAGACTTGTTCGCAGAGATCCAATCTAGGACTGCATCGACTCCATTACACCTAATGATGCCGCCCTGTCTCAGCACTAATTGAGATGGGCGCAGATATTCTGTCGCTCTTCCAAATGCCACCTAGCCTGTCCATCAGAGATCCAATCAGACATTTGGGACAGCTTATTGTTGGGGGACCAGCGCTGCCCCTTGATTTATACCACCGCTGTGACCACTTTGCTTCGCCTTCCTCCAGTACAAACGAGCTGAACGAGGCTTGCTGAGAAATTAAAAACAGTTTCATCGTTTCTAGATCCCGACATCTCTGCTCCAAAGACTCCCCATCGACAAATTAGGGCGAGCACAATAGGAGAGACCACTGGAGCAAACAACTATGCTGATGCTTGACAAACAGCCGACTAGTAATGTTTGGATTAATCTGCAGCGGAACGGACATTACACCTCGTCCGGCAACCTCATAAATTAGGCGCGACAAAGGAAAGTAAGGAGAGAGGGCGAGGGTGGAAAACAATAGAAATCTGCCGCAGATGGCCGAGAAGGAGAAGGATCCTAGAGAGTCGAGACGACCGGGCAGCCTCCCCCGTGCGTTCAGACAATGCAGCAAGTCTGTCCAAGTGCGTGCACGGATCTTGGGGACACAAAGGAAGCAACTGGGAAGTCATTGCGGGGGATATTTACGGCTCCATTCCCCTCTTCTGACATGCTCTCCAAGGTAGTAAAGGTTAGGAAAATGTTCCTGCTCATTTTCCTGTGCTGTTTTTTCGACACAACTCCCCAATTAGATAATGAGATTCCTTTCCTAGCGTTAATTAATTTCAATAGATTGCAGCCTCAGCAAAAATTCAACCTGGTTTCAACTTGGAAGGACTTGAAGTAATTAACCGGCCAAGAAATTGGCATGAATTGTGTTTATGGCTGGCTGTTGATTGAATTGGCCAAAGGATCAAAAACAAGTTGATTGAAGAAACAAGGGCAATGAACTTTCATGTGCAAACATTTATGTCCTCAAAGTCGTCCATTAATCAATTGTGCCGCCCACGTCTCTCCATAAATCGAGTCGGTGATAGCACTTTGATTGCATATAAATGATGAATGGTAGTTAAACATTTAATGAGTACGAAAGCTGTACATTTGCCTTAATTATGCAAAGGAATAATTACTTGCGAAGAAATGAGGTTTGTCTCTTGCATGAATAATCAATTAATAGACGCCTATGATTTAAACTTAGTATTGCACCATCATCCAATTTTTCTTTGTCGTATTCTAAGGTTATATTGGGTGGAGCGGGACGGGATGGGACACTCCTGGAAAAGAAACATATTTCCTATTCAGAGAGTTTTCACATCATCAATGAAACGCAAAGTTTAAAGCACTCTGTGAGAAATTCCATGAGGTTACAACTAGCTTAATTCTCTTCCATCATACAAACGAGAAACAATGTCAGGCATTTTATCGGCATTTTAAAACCGGCCGACCAAAACTGCCCCATTCTAACCTTTTAAATTCCCATAAAAAGTCTTCCCCTTTCAAACATCTATCGTAAAAACAAAGATAAACAGACATCATTCGCCTTTGAACTGAAGAAACGAGCAAAGTACTTCAAGTTTTCTACCCACTAGCAGAAGACGGCTGCGTCTTAAGGTTTTTTTTTTCAATGAGCAGTAAACAGAGGGGGTGGGGGAGAATCAATTTCTAAACAGATTATACAAAACTTGTACCGGCAGATTGACAGCCATCTGCAAAACTCATCTGCATGCACAGGTTTTTCCAAGGCTCTCTCCACAGACGGTTCAGAAGACTCCGAGGACGATGAGGCTTGGGGGATAAAAACCTCTTGACTCACAGTTCTCGAAAATAAAAAGAAGACAGACAAGGAGAGAATGGTTTTTCCAGCTCCATGCTAATCACAAGGCTGTCTATGAGCCAGAATTTGATGGAAGGCGTGAGAGAAGCAAGAAGCAGTTTGCGCAGGGATGAGAACTGAGAAGGGGTGGGGGAGCAGGGTGGAAAATGGGAAAAGCAGAAGGAAACAAACGGAATGAGGGAGAGGCCAGTGTACTTTTTCATAGGCATGGGGAGGATGAATGAGACAGTGGGAAGCTCTCGAAGCATTAAAAGGCGATCCCATTTTACGGGAACGAAAATCGGAGAGAAAGGAATTTAAAACTAAGAAAAGCAAAGAGAGCCGTCGAGCGAACTTTATGCGAGAGTTTTCACGAGACGCACCAGTCTCCTCGCGATACTCTTGATCATGCGAGGATCAGTGACACAGCTTGTCAAGGAGACTACATTACTTTTTAGCATGCTGTATACAGCTGAATTATTGTGTTCTGCTTCGTTGCTACAAATAGTGTCAAATGATGTAATTTTCTCACTTTCAGAAGTATTGTAGATGTCAGTGTCTTACTCAGATTTTTCTCATTTGTCTCTTGTTCATCATTTACTCCCTACACCTCACATTCGTTACGTTAAATCAAACTGAAGCTTAGCACGAAATTAATGTGTTACGCCTTGGACATGTCTACTAGCACGCGTCTCAAAGATCGTATGAACACAGAATCAGTAGATTAGATGAGATTTGTGTTGGAAAGTGTTCAGTTTGCAGCATCTATGTTGCTCCCAGTGTGACTGTCACGAATGCACACTATAACTGACCCAGAGCGCCTACGTGATAAGTCACGTGCAAAAAGCTGTATCTCTCTGCAACAGTCATTCTGTGACCCGATTTGACTGGTGACCAAAGATGACTGGTCAACAGTCGTCGAAGAGGGGTGTTGCAGGAAGGTCTGCATGGAATCAAAGGACATGACGACAAGGTCTCAGTGGTCAAGGAGAAACCGAAAATGACAGCGGAGGCCAGCTTACCTTGGCAGGCTGGTAGAACGCTGGCCCAAGGGAGGCGTCACGCTCTGGGGGGTCCTGCTTCTTCAGGGACCCGTCTTCACATTCCTCATAACCGAAGGCCTGCGCCTGCGTGGGAATGGAGGGAGCCTCTGGTTTCCGGTGGAACCGGATTCGGTTGGTTATCAGCTGAGTATAGAAAGAAACATAATGAGTCGAGTTATGGTGGACAGGAAAGGGGAGGGGAAAGGGAGAGAGGGGGGGGGGGGGGGGGGAAGGGAGAGAGGGGGGGGGGGAAGAAGGAGGAGGAGGAGGAAGAGGAGGAGGAGGAGGAGGAGGAGGAGGAGGAGGAGGAGGAGGAGGAGGAGGAGGAGGAGGAGGAGGAGGAGGAGGAGGAAGAGGAGGAGGAGGAGGAGGAGGAGTAGGAGGAGGAGGAGGAGGAGGAGGAGGAGGAGGAGGAGGAGGAAGAGGAGGAGGAGGAGGAGGAGGAGGAGGAGGAGGAGGAGGAGGAGGAGGAGGAGGAGGAGGAGGAGGAGGAGGAGGAGGAGGAGGAGGAGGAGGAGGAGGAGGAGGAGGAGGAGGATAAGAACAAGACGCCAAAGTCGCTGGGACTAAAGGAGGAATACAATCAGAAGAATCAGAAGAAGAATAGAAGCAGGAGGTATATGATAAACATAATTAGAAGAAGAAACAGAAGAAGCAAAAAGAGCAGGGGCAGGAGAAGTAAAAGAAGCAAAAGCAGGAGCAATAGAGGGAGAACGAAAAGGAGCAGACGGAATCAAAGAGGCATGATGAAGCACATAAGTACATGCATGAAAGATTAACAGCAGAGGCAGGAGGAGGACGAGATGCAAAGCAAATGGGAGGGAAGCAAGGGAAGCAGGAGGAGGAGCAGAGGTAGCAGGCAGAGGAACAAGAAGAAGAGCACACCAATCAAGTGATGGAACAACAGCTGCATGAGGAGGAGCAAGAGAGGCAGGGGCAGAAGACAGATAGGAAGCAGGTAGGATGTGAAGGTGGAGGAGGGGCAAGAGCAGAAAAAAGACAATGCCAAGAAAGAGTAGAACAAGAAGGGCAAAGCCCATACGACTCACATGCTTGACCTTGACCTTTATATGACCTTGACCTTCAGGTGACCTTCAAGGTCAAGGTCAAACAAATAAACCTACCAATGACATCATACACTAAGAAATGCTTTACACATTTTTCCTACCAAAATACATGTGACCTTGACCCAAGGTCAAGGTCATCCAAGGCCATGCAACACAAAGCTGTTCATTCAAGACATAGGAAGCACAACGGTGCTTATTGGCACTTTCTACCATGAGATATAGTCACTTTTAGTGGTTCACTACCCCATTTTGGTCACATTTCATAAGGGTCAAAGTGACCTTGACCTTGATGATATGTGACCAAATGTGTCTCATGATGAAAGTATAACATGTGCCCCACATAATTATTAAGTTTGAAACAGTTATCTTCCATAGTTCAGGGTCAAGGTCACTTCAAAATATGTATACAATCCAACTTTGAAGAGCTCCTGTGACCTTGACCTTGAAGCAAGGTCAACCAAACTGGTATCAAAAGATAGGGCTTGCTTTGACCTATATACCACTTGTAGCTAAGGTCGCCATTCTCAATAACGTGGGAGAAAATTGGGAAAATGTGAAAAATGACTGTTTTTGAGACCACATTTATGGCTCCTGTGACCTTGACCTTGAAGCAAGGTCAAGTCACTATGTATGTTTTTTGAGGCCTTGTCATCATACACCATCATGCCACATTTGGTGTTGATAGACTTAATAGTCTCCGAGAAAAATCCAACGTTTAAGTTTTTTATGCCCGGACGGACGGACGCCCGGACGGACGGACGCCCGGACGGACGCCCGGACGGACGCCCGGACGAACGGACGGACGACACGGCTCAGTACATAGACTCACTTTTGCTTCGCATGTGAGTCAAAAAAGGGAAAATAGTTTAAAGAACAAGAAGGGCAAAGCCCATACGACTCACATGCTTGACCTTGACCTTTACATGACCTTGACATTCAGGTGACCTCAAGGTCAAGGTCAAACAACTAAACCTAGCAATGACATACACTAAGAACTGCTTTACACATTTTTCCTACCAAAATACATCCATGGTCATGCAACACAAAGCTGTTAATTCAAGACATAGGAAGCACAATGGTGCTTATTGGCACTTTCTACCATGAGATATGGTCACTTTTAGTGGTTCACTACCTCATTTTGGTCACATTTCATAGGGTCAAAGTGACCTTGAACTTGATGATATGTGACCAAATGTGTCTCATGATGAAACTATAACATGTGTACTACAATGTTATGAAGTTTGGAAGAGTCATCTTCCATAGTTCAGAGTCAAGGTCACTTCAAAATATGTATACAATCCAACTTTAAAGAGCTCCTGTGACCTTGACCTTGAAGCAAGGTCAATCAAACTGGTATCAAAAGATAGGGATTACTTTGCCCTATATACCATATATAGGTCAGGTATCCAATCTAAAAAACTTCAGAGAAAATTGGGAAAATGTGGAAAAATGGCTGGATTTTTAACATTTACGGCTCCTGCGACCTTGACCTTGAAGCAAGGCCAAGTCACTATGTATGTTTTTTGAGGCCTTGTCATCATACACCATCATGCCAAATTGGGTGTTGATAGACGTAATAGTCTCTGAGAAAAATCCAACGTCAAAGCTTTTTACAGACGGCAGGACGCCCGGACGTCCAGACGCCCGGACGCCCGGACGGATGACACGGGTGACCTAATATGAAAGTATAAGATGTATTACAATGTTATGAAGTTCGGAAGAGTTACCTTCCATAGTTCGGGGTCAAGGTCACTTCAAATTATGTATACAATCCAACTTTAAAGAGCTCCTGTGACCTTGACCTTGAAGCAAGGTCAAGTCACTATGTATGTTTTTGTACGCCTTGTCATCCTACACCATCACGCCAAATTGGGTGTTGATAGACTTAATAGTCTCCGAGAAAAATCCAACGTTAAAGTTTTTTACGGACGACAGGACACCCGGCCGCCCGGCCGCCCGGACGGCCGC
>JAWQFJ010002569.1:111369-153869 GCA_034096865.1 Theodoxus fluviatilis
CAATCTGTGATTGAAATCAAGCATTTCACTTGTTCATATTTCATCAATGATTATTGTTGTCATTTCATTATAGGATTAATTATATCCAGTGACATTATTTTCCTGCTATATTCATGGTCTTTGGTGATACACGTCACACCATCATTCTACACAACATGAAAAACTATACTAATGGGGAAACTGGAAAGTATATTCGTACTGTTACAAGGAATGATCATAATGCATACAGCAAAATGCCATTGCATTAATCAAATTGCAGGCAGCATAAAAAACTCCATGATCGTTGCATTTCAACGATAGGCCACCTTAGGCTTAGCTTCTGTTACCAATGCTGTCTGTGCACAGTAATCCGTATTTTAAATAGCAGAACACTAGTTTCCACATCACCGATTGCATGATCACACAGACCTTTTGATGATTCTATAACGTCTCTAAACGAACACAACGATATCGTTCATGTAAAGGAAACCTAGATTGTCGTTTGTGAGTAGACGTATTCAAGTGACGTTATTAGAATGTTCTCGTTATAGTCGTTGTTTACGTTCGGTTAGTGAGCCATGCGAGTGCACCTGCCAGATTCGACAGCTGTCGATTAAGACTTTTGTTTGATCGATCACATCTGGAAGAGTGGACTAACAGAATGACAAAAAGAGTATGTGTGCATACTTACTATATTTCGGGATGACGTCAAAACGTTATCGGTTCATAGTAGACTTCCTCGAAGGCTTGCCGTCATGATTACTGCGTTGCCATGGAGTGAAATGGCCGACGGATTCAGAAACATGCGTGGTTGTCGTAAGTATAACCGTTTGCTATAATGCCACTTTTAGCATATTATACTTCATGTGTCAGTAATGCATGCCAACAACTGTTGATTACTGTTCTATTTGAAACATCGTCGAATAAAATGTTGCTGGTTGCGACTATCAATCTTCGGTCTGTAAAAACACACGACGCCGGAACGAAGTACATTACGAAAGAGCGGCGAGTAGCTTTCGTCAGATCTTCCTGCGTACGTTGATAACGTGTGGTGTAACTTACATGCATCACATTGTATGAACGGAGGGGTTGCTAGTTTTAGGAGAATTTGCGTGGCGATCGCGTACATTTCGCTGTATGATGGGGCCAGCAGTCACGCGATTGCGAAGCGAGAGCTGTTGACTGCCTCGCAACGCTTCGATCGTTACGTTGGGAGCTGAATGCCAGAGTAGTGCCCGCAGCCTGGTGTTTGTTCATTTGTTCCGTGATTCTTAGTTGCATGATGTTATCAACAGTAGGAAACACAATGAAAACCGCTAATGGCACAAAATAAAGGCGTGTTATGAGAAGAGGAAAATGTATGCCTGATTCGGCAAGAGAGGGGGCGTAGAATCTAAGAATGGGGAAGGCCATGAACGCTAACAGTAACAGGCGATAGCTATCTGGTCACTGACGAATCATACGCGAGACAAAGAAGATTGTAGATATGATAGTATCCTGTGTCTGTGTTTTTGTTTAAAATATCTCGCTGTTATGAGAGCACGCGGACACACGAACACGTACACACACACACACACACACACACACACACACACACACACACACACACACACACACAGTACACACATTCTCTTACATGTATGCTCATCCACATTAGCTTTCAGCAAAAAGTAGTCGAAACTTTTCAAGCTTTGAATTGATGTCACACTATCTCCTCTTCATTCATTCTTCTGTGCTTTCTTTAACATACTTTTGCAGATAATGTCCAGTGCAAAGACAGGGGCAGAGACAGCAGGGAAGAAGGAGCTTCATGTGGTGACAGGGGGAGGGGGATGCCCAGGCTTTACTCTGGGAAAACACCTGGCTGCCCTTGGCCACCAAGTCAGATTGCTGGACATACGACCTCCAGTGTGGACCATCCCAGAAGGAGTAGAGTTTGTTGAGGTATGCAAATTGTCTGCGCTCTTCATTGCAAGTGTAACTTAGGAGCTGCTTTATGCCCCATTTATCAGCTGGAACCCCTGAGCTGCTGGGCTTTCAGGGCCTGCTCCAGTAGCTCAGCCAGGGACAGTCCCAAGCAGTCAGAGGCATCAGTCTACTTGTATGCACACATGGGTGAGCTGCTCAACTCGGCAATAAGGGATTGCAGCAGATGCAGAGGGTATCAAATGGCTCTGGCGATGTGATATACTGTAGTGAGGTATGATTTGATGAAATAGTATTAGAAGTTATTTGATAGATGACGTACATTAGTCACTGGTTAATAGAGCCATCTCAGATTGCGTTCATGACTTCCGTCTGCTTCTGGAAGAGTTCCATCATCAATCAAGGCAGCCATAGGAACACCTTTGCTCAGCATTGGCCAACGCTCAAGAGACAAGAAAATCAAATGGCCCTTTTCAGGGCCAAAAGATTTTTTGAAAAGAAAGAATACAATTAGTCGGAATAATTGTCACGACTTGTCTCTTTCACTTTTGTCAGTCCGACCCCAGCAACCATCCTTTTTTCAAGTGTGTGAGTTTGAGAAATTTCATTTTCATAATATATATGTAGTTCATGCACTACATGTGCTTACAGTTAATGTAAACAAATCAATGGAATGAAATAATTAGGCCAAATCATAACATACACACACCTCTTTTCCACTCCCGAATTTCATTCTCCTGAAGGAAAGTCACGCACTCCTAGTGCCTGTGCTGTTTATCTACAGTAGGACTTTAGCTCTACACATGCTACTTGTTATTGTGACTTGCTTTGACTTTGAGGCACTGGGGTGTGGTACAGTGGTGTATGTACATATGTTTTTCTGAGTCTAAAGGAACCATGTAAAGAGTCTGCTCTCTAGAAAACTGCCATTGACATTGTTGTTTGATTGAGTAAGTGTGTTATTTGACAGACACCATGTACAAAATCATGCTGAAAAAGTGTGTTATTTGACAGACACAATATACACATCATGCTGAAAAAGTGTGTTATTTGACAGACACAATATACACATCATGCTGAGTAAGTGGCTGAGAGGTAATGACCAGGGAACCACAGCTTGAAATCTGCATACGTTCAAATTATAATGCAGGGGAGATAACTGCAGTCTGCCTTTCATTGTTCCATGATTATTGGTTTTTGTTTCAAGTAGTCCTGGAGATTTAAAGCATTTAAACAAGGGGGAAAAAAAGTATAATTGTTCTGCAAGAAATAGAAGGGGGGAAAAGATGCTATATTTGGAGAAAAAAACACTATGTGGTATGGGCAGAAAGTGGAAATGAGTGAGAAGTTTTCTTTCTTTCTTGCTCTCATTAACTCTGTGTGAGCAGTTTCATTTGGACAGAACTTACATTGAGATACTGCAAAACCTGAGCATGTTTCAGATGAGCCAAACTTGATACATGAAGTGAACAATGGTAGGTTGCTATATGAATTGATGAGAGGGTTGAACCAAAGAGCTGTGTTGTGTGTCCTGACTGTACCAATGCTTGACTGTGACAAAGCTTGACTATACCAAACCTTAACTGTATCAAAGCTTGAGTATACCAAACTTTAACTGAATCAAATCTTGAGTATACCAAACCTTAACTGTATCAAATCTTGAGTATACCAAACCTTAACTGTATCAAAGCTTGAGTATACCAAACCTTAACTTGAGTATACTAAACCTTAAGTGTATCAAAGCTTGAGTATACAATCCTTAGCTGTACCAAAGCTCGAGTATATCAAATCTTGACTGTACCAAAGCTTGAGTATACCAAATCTTGACTGTACCAAAGCTTGAGTATACCAAATCTTGACTGTATCATAGCTTGAGTATACTAAACCTTTGCTGTACCAAAGCTTAAGTATACCAAATCTTGACTGTACCAAAGCTCGAGTATATCAAATCTTGACTGTACCAAAGCTTAAGTATACCAAATCTTGACTGTACCAAAGCTTGACTGTACCAAATCTGGACTGTTCCAGAGCATGGCTTTAGCATATCTTGACTGTACCAAAGCATGACAGTACTTGACTGTACCAAAGTTGATTACTACTAATGCGTGACTGTGACAATGTGTGACTGTACCAACACTTGACTGAAATTTTAACTGGAGCTTTATGATGACCTACACCTTTGCTACCCAAAAGTGATTGTATTATCTTGAAGGTATTGGAGATGGTAGAGTAGTAGTATGTTGATATTTTCAAGTATAACATAGACAAAAACATCTAAATATGTTTCATTGCAATAGGTATGTATGATGAAACTATTATCTGTTATAGGAAATTCTCAAGCATTGATGTAAGAGATTATTTTGACATGCTTCTTGTTTTAAAAAAATGCAACACTGCAAATTATATTATGGAAAGACTTACTTATTCTCACATATATTGCTTCACCGTTAGTTGTTTTTGTGCTTTGCAGCTGATTATTTAATGGTTATTGGACATGCTTTTATCCATTCTCCCTTGGACTACATTGCAGCTGGACATCCGAAAGACGGCAGATGTTGTCAATGCTTTGGATGGGGCTGATGTTGTCTACCACATGGCATCATTCGGCATGTCAGGAAGGGATCAGGTGAGTTCACAAAGGAACTAAAGTTTACAGATACTCATTCTCTGAACACTTGAGAGCAAACATCTGATACCAGTGATTAGGGCACACACAAGAAATAGTCATGGTTAAGGTAACATAGCAAAAACATCTCTTGGGTTGGTAGATTGGCCTGAATTTTTCTTTTTTTTAAATTTAAAGAAGAGGCCAGATTGAACTTGAACATAATGAAAATGTTCTCTATCACTGGAAGCACACAACAAACTAAAATAGTTTATTCCCCAAGTGCCCATAGGGCAGGGAAGATGGGACAGCATTCAGTTTGTAGTTTTCTGTCAAATTTTTGGGTGGGTAGGGCATGATCAAAAACAAGTTTAGGGGTGGCAGAAAAACATAGGGCCGGTTGGGTTACTGTAAACACAACAACTTTTTTGTTTGTTTTTGCCTTATGTTTGTCATTAAGTGACAATCAGATATTAGTGTTTCTATCAAGAAGTGAAGCATCCTATTGGTTGATTTTGTGACTGGTTCACCAACATGGGAGTGAATTGCTTGTGTCAATGGCCATACAGCTGCAGAAAAAGACTTAGATGAAACCTTGCTTTGTTGAACCTGCACTCCTTGAGAGAGGACTGACATGATTATGTGGCTATCTGATGGTGTGACAGGGTGTGGGTGTAAATTGACAAAATGGGGATCTAGTCTACTACTAAAGTGACAGCACACAAACATGATGAAGAATACTAAAAGCAATGGTAAAATTGTTTTGTTTTCACGTTGTGACTTTTCACTTCTGAATGGGTGCTTAAACCACACACTCATACCCCATGGTTGTTGGGATACTCTTGTTATCATACCAATACCGATTTCACTCTCCCCCTGCGGGTTGGGGGGGAGAATAGACCCACATCTCCCCATGAGATTCGAAAGAGGCAAATAAACAGGGACATTATGACTTGACTTGCTCTTAAACTCTAATAGGTCTTCATGAGAAATAGCCTTACATAGCTTATGAAGGCTGATAGGCCATAAGTATCCATCCATCCATCCATCCATCCACCCACCCACCCACCCACCCATCCATCCATCCATCCATCCATCCATCCATCCATCCATCCATCCATCCATCCATCCATCCAAAGACGCTATCTAATGGGACTGCCAGCAGTGGACTAGTAATAGTCGTGTTTTCACATAGTAGTGTCTTTCATGTGTATCTGCATTTAATTAATTTGAAGATTGAAATAAATTAGTGTATTACTCTCATAATCAAAGACACTTTGAATGTAATGAAGCAAGAATTCATAGTTGATCAATTTGCTTACATTTGCCAGACCAGTGCGGGAATATACGCGTGATTTTTCATGGTTGCCGTTAGTTTTATTGCAAAAAAGTTTAGGTGCTGTACTTGTCATCAAGAAGTATTCTTCAGACTGACAAATTAATATTCTAAGTTAGTGAGCTTTCACCGGAGAGCAAACAGTATAGCTATTGTAAAATAGTGGCTCACTGTGTGTGGGACCTCTCTCGCTATTCAGCAAAGCTGGCTGTCCCATTAGAGGGTGTCTTTGATCCATCCAACAGCTCCCTCGGGTACAAGCAGCAGGGCTAAGGACGAACATTCTAAAGTTTTGTCATACTTGTCCAGCCCAGCACTCACATATACCCACTATTACTCCTGAATGGGTAAAGTTATTGGAAAGAGGTAAATGTCACAGCTACATCCTTCTTTCTCTTGGTTACTCCTACTTTGTTTGATTATTGAAAAAAGATTCCAACTCTGTTCCCCATAAACTTATCCTATGCAACAGAAAGTTATGTCACTTTGTCACAACAAGAATAGGAGTGCATAATCATCTTAGAATGAAGCAAAATTATAATTACAGGGCAGTGACATTTTACTATGAATGGGAGTAGGAAGTGTTTTTTTACAGGAAAGATTTGTTATATATCTGACATTACATCACCTGAATTTGTGAGAAAGTGTCAAGATATATGCAAGCATGCAAACCCCTGAAATGTATGAACTAGTTATTTGAAAGCCCCTGTTGTGTTTTTAGCTGTGGTTACATTGTGCATGTCTCATCCTGCAGTGGTTAGTGTCTAGCCTGCTGGCTGTCTTCATTACAGCAGTACAGCTTGTTTTCAGTAAGATGTTCCACTGACATTCATTCTGAATACTTTTGAATTTATCCAGCTTCTCTATAAGACAGCTAAGGTTTGTGCAGTATTCCTTGTATACCTTTCAGATCAAAGGTTGCTTTTGTTCATGCATGTGAAAAGTTCACATTTCTGTTGTGTGTTTTTTTAAACTTAACAAATACCTTCTGAGTATCTTACCCTCCCCCAAAAAGTATAGTATTTCAGCAGTATGAGCTCTTGCTGTGATTTTGAAGCTATACAACATTGCAGCATTCTAACATGCTATTCAAGACTTAGCACTAGAGTGAATGACTGGTGCAGGGCAATCATTTCAGTCTTCCCATTAAAAAATAAGTTTTTTCTGTCAGAAGTAATTGAATGCCACAGATAAAAGCATGTGTAAGTAATGAGTAACTTTTAAGTGTTTTCAAGAAGACAAGCTTTTTAAATCATTCACATGGAAATGTATCTGAGAATAGTATACAGAAAGAAAAACAAAACGCTGCAAAGATGGTGATTGTTTGTAATGTGCTTTCTCTCTAACTCTGTCCTAATGGAGAAGCCAGGTGCTGCTGACAGGGTGGTCTGAAGAATCAGGACAGGGCATTTTTGTTGAAAAGAGTTGTATCAGAGTTAATGGCTTGAAAGCAGCTAATGTGAAAAAACCCGACTGTGTTCAGTCTGGCATGGGTATCTGGTTGCAGCCATGAGGCTGAGTCATAGATGTGAAAAGGAGTTGCAACCTCTAGACAAGTTCTGTCACTTGAGAGAGGGTTGGAATGTAGAGTCTTGCATCTTGTTGCATCATTCAGTGTTTTCCCCTTTGGGTTGTTTTTATGTTACACTATTGAGTTGTCGGACGGACGGACGGATGGACGGACAGAGAGAGGAAACACACACACACACACACACACACACCCTGCATATGAGACATGAAATGGGAGGCTATATTTGTAAGGGATCTATGTTTACTCATTTGAAGATCACTCATGCCCCATAACAAAAGCAACAGTAAAGCATTCAGGGGATGGTTGGGTTGATGACTTTTGCAACCTGTGCTTGTTTGTATTGAACATATTTTTAAATTAATGCACTGAGAAAAGACTTCTTATAAACCTATTAGCAAATCAATAAGTGTATGGTTCTTTCCTGTCGTGAATGTTAGCTGGTACAACTCTTTTATTTTCTCAGCCCTTGTGTAAAGTTTTATCTGTTTTACAGTGCTTGCAGCTGCAAGTATTGAAAATAATGCTAAGTTCAGGATTAAGTATTCATGATTTTTACAACTAATGTAATAGCTATAAGCCTTGGGATTACCTGCTGATTACATGTCATTCAGCCCCAATTTAAAAAAAAAGTAAAATTAAACTTTTTTTGTTGTTCATTTCTTCTTTATGAAGTCATCAAATCGAATCATATGCTATGAGAGTCTTCTAAATTTCTCTGTTCACTTTTGGGGAACCATGGTAGTTAATGCTTCTGTCCTAGCTCCTAGCACATGACGAAGTCCCTAGGGATGGAATGATGACTGATAAGAGCTATCAAGTCCACCACTGTGCCTACTGGACTGTAATTACATTAGCCTAACATGAATGGAGAGGGCTCAAAATGGGATCTGGGCATTTAAAATCCTGAGTGGAGCAGTTTCCTCCAACAATGTTTTTGATGGCACGCCCTGACAACTTTAATAACTTGCACTGAATGCGAGCTTGAGGGGGCGCTCCACTGAAAATAATGGAGGGGAATTTGGGCAGAAAGGTAGCTATGATAGGGAGACCTCAATAGCACCTTCACCTCAGACTGGCAGCCGGCCAGTTCCTCCGTGGATGTGCTGTGACAGTTCCTATTAAACCCTGTCAGTCTTGTGGCAGTGCATGTCACTTGTTCATTTCAGAGTCACTCATCTCCTTCCTTCCCCGGCCTTTTTCAATTACTTTTTTTCCCCCCATTTTATGGAAAAATCAATAGCGTCTAGTTCTACCTATTTCCATGCTGATTTTTCCTCCAAAATGACAGGAAAACCATTTTGAGTGATACAATGTTCTGCTTCTTAATGATTGTCTCAAGGGATATATCAAAATCTAAATGTTATTTTCCTACAACACTGTCTGGCATCATACTTTTTGTACACTAAAATGATGTAGTCTTTCTCAGAATGATGGAGTGGTTCAGAAAAGAAGGTAACTTGGGCCAGTTGGGGACGGGAAAAAGATCATTATTTTTATCTACCACCTGCCACTGTCCTTCCAGGTCCTTTGCTCCTGTACCCTCTCTTCCCCCTCTTCCTTCTGCTACTGCTGCTGCTGCTGCTGCTGCTGCTGCTCACTCTTCTTCCATCTCTTCCCTTTCTTCATCCTCGCCATCTTTTAACCATTCCTCCACCGCCTCTACCTTCTTATACACCTCTTCCTCTGCCTCCTCCCCACTCACTCACCCGCACGCACCCACCTCCGCTTCTACCTCCTTTTTGTGTCACTGCGTCGTCGTCGTCGTCGTCGTCGTCCTCCTCCTCCTCCTCCTCCTCCTCCTCCTCCTCCTCCTCCTCCTCCTCCTCCTCCTCCTCCTCCTCCTCCTCCTCCTCCTCCTCCTCCTCCTCCTCCTACTTCTCCTCCTCTGCCTTCTCCTCCTCTGCCTTCTCCTCTGCATCCAGAGCTAGCACTAGCACTAACGGCAACTCTGAAATTATTATCAAAGTCGGGGTTGTGATCGTGCTGTAGTGGTTGTTGAGACGTTTGTTTGTTTGTTTGTTTGTTTGATTTGCATACATATTCATTCGTTCATTCGTTTGTTGGCTTGTATAGGCTTGACTGGGTACCAGAGTAGAAACCAATGATCCTTCTGTGTAAAATATGGGATGTCGTGGAGGACAAGCAAAGATGACATCTTTAATCAGTTCTTTTACTTAACATCTATAATAAGTTCTTTTACTTAACATTACCAACATTTCCTAAGTTATTATCACAAAAATAGTGTTGTTACTCATAGCGGAGCTTTCGACGGCTTCCATAGCGACTTCTTGAGCATTGTGCTGACTTTGTCTGAACTGATGTTCGCTCGAGCGACCCTGATATGAACTCGGCTTACCCGAGCGAACCTCTGATTGGAAGACAGCGTATCTGCAGTAGCAACGTCTTGCTTCCCAGGCACTGCTGTTGCCTTTGCCATTTAAAACGATTTCTAAATGTTATTTATCTTTGAAGACCTCTCCTGTTTATATAGGAGTACTCGAGGTACCAAGCAGCCTCCAGATCTAATTTACAGCTCCCTGTGGTAAGCTTGGGTACATTAGTCGAAGTGGCCATCGAAATGTTAAGTTGAAACTGGGCATCTTTGAGACAAATACTTGCTGCTTATTTTCGAAACCTACCCCTGCATTCACGTCTCCCCTTTCGTCTTCATGACGTAACAGCCAGCAGGCCTCACGTGGGCCCACTTTACCTCCTAGCGAGGCTCGTCCACAGACCTTGCTTTTTGTTTGGAAACCTGAGCCCAGACGGTGATGTCTGTGTGTGCAGACTGCAGCAGCTGGCAGATCTGCTGGAGAAAGCATCAGTGGTGGTGGGGAAAGAGTGAAAGGGGGTGAAGGGATCGGGTACGGAGGAGAACAGTACCAGGAGGGGGACTTGTGGAACGAGCATTAGGGCAGTTTTGATTAGAGTGGGATGAGTGCAGAGCAGAGGATCAGCATACTGAGGTCGGGAATTGCAGTCCAGACCCCTGCTGAGAAACCATAAAACAGGTAGATTTAGTATCCCTCTCCTCACTTTATTGTCTTTCTCTCCATCTCTCACCATTGCCCATCCCATATTCACCTCACTCTATCCCATCGTCGAAACCCGTGCTCCTGTTGCACCACACACACACAGACACACACACACACACACACACACACACACACAGACACACACACACACACAGACACACACACACACAGACACACACACACAGACACACACACACACACACACACACACACACACGAGGGCCACATGCTGGGAAAAGGAGGTTAGCAAAGAATAATTTTGCTTTTGTCCTGGAGCCGGTCAAGTTTCTCTCAGCTCTGCTTTGCTGCGGCCATGTTGTGGCGTCATAGACTGCAGGGAGCGCGTGATTGCTACTGCTGGTGGGAGATTGCTGGAGTTGATTGTTGGGTTAGCGGCTTGACAGTTTGGCCATGGAGCGAGAAATTGTTGTCTCAAATCCACGCTGGCTCTTCTCAGAACATCTGCTCTGGAGAATGCCCCCAGCCCGCTGAGAATGGCGGGCCTTTGTTTGCAGTCATTTTCTGCGTTTTTATCCGTGGCCGTGACGATTGCTTTCGAGTTGCACGCTTGGAAAAGTAGGTTGCATCATCATCATTGGGCTGCGAATAGTCTTCCTCGAGGCTTGAAGCTGTCAGCGCTGCTGTTCTGTCCTGAAGCGCTAAAATTATACCATCGCTTCTTTTTTCTTTACATGAATCAGATACTTTACTCTATTTATGGCTTTGGATTCTCAAACTAGCAGTTTGGTAGTCCCGATAAATGTCATCCATGCATCCACAAGCTGTACGATCAATATGTTTGACTCTGCAGGGGCGAAAACGCCATTGATCTGGTTTGTTTGCCAAGAAAGAGACATCAGTTTTGGGTTCACTTTAATCAGTCAACTGAAGTGGCTTTCTATTGGGTCAGCCAGAGCGGCAAACGTCAGAGTGAAGAGGAAGGCCGTGGCAGGCGGGAGGCCTTGTCGTGACAACTGGGAAGGGAAGCCATACACAGGCGTTCAAAGCTTTCAGCCTTTTTTGTTTCGATCACGGAGCACTGCTGCCTTGGCCTAGCAAGTGACGAGAAGTCTTTTTCTTGCTGTGTGCATAAAGTCCAAATACAATGCACCTTAATACTACCACACTGACATTGGTGCCGTATTTACCGGTCATTTCAACGTGGCTTCAGACCTTAACAGAATTGAAATACTGAACTTCGTTGCACACCTTCTCTCGGGAGGTCGTAGAAGCCAATCAATGTCTCTTTGACAAGTTCGGCTTGTTGGACACCGTCTTTTGTGAAGGGAAGACTACTGTAAAACTCACTGTATGGATTCTGACCTCTCCTCGAAAAAAAGTGTGTATCTCATTTCCTCTTACTAGCCACGAGTTTTAACCTTCTGGTCGTCCACATTCCGCCATTGAGTGCTGGGTGACTTCTGAAGGACTTCACAGTGCGGAATGGTGGATGCTATACGTGGATGATTTTGGTGGGGGCACGGTGCAGTGGAGTTATGGATAGGGAAAAGTTTGAGCGGATGCCTGGATTCGAGTAAAGGAGAGAGAATGCAAAGAAAGAGGCATAATATACTGATAGAGTGAACCACTGAATATTAATAAGCAAGATACTGAGAGCATAGGTAACTGAGTTGGCGAGTTGAATTGGATGTGAACGGATGCATACGTAGAGGAGATGAGGAAACTAGTAGTGTTTACGGTGACATTGAAATATGTTTTTTTGTGTGATGTGGGCAATGCCGACAACGTGTTTAACGCCTGGTGAAAGTGAAAAGAAAAGAAAAAGAAAATGTGATTGAGTTGAAAACTTAATGCATCAAATTGTGCCTCAGTGCTAGTGAGTTTTGTCACATGGCACTTGTGTAGACATTGTAACATAAGTCCATTTCACTGTATGCCTGTGCAAAAAGCAAATCACGCCAACAATCACAAATATAATCGCTTTCATCGCTTGTACAGGTAATTGAGCAGTCATGAGCTTATATGAGAAATCTGTTTATGACATCTTGGGATGAAACTAGCGGAGAAGAAAAGATAAGAGAACAGAGTAGTGTTTCAATAGGTCGGAACACGCACAATCTCATAGTATCAATTAACTATGTCCGTCAGCGATTTCCTCAAATTGCGCAATGTACTGTTACTTGAACCAAATGTTTCGACTTTTTCCTCAACATAGACAACGTGTTATCTTTATTGGTTACCACATAAGCTTTTTACAAGCATGAACACAAACGAGCCAAAGAAAAATAGAAACAGAGCAACAGGGGATTTGAAATGACCTACCTGCGAACGACGCAGAAGACGAGATAATCCAAGGCCACACAACGCTGGTCTCACGCCATAGCTACGTCAGCGTCCTCGCTTCCTCGGTGCCGCGACTCCCAGAGTCTGTCTTGGACAAGGAGCTGACGAGGAGGTGCTGTCTGTCTGCGAGCTCGACTTAGGTGCGGCGACAGCGAGAGTCAATTAACATGCGATTACATCCCGCACGAGCCACGCGCGCGCTCTTGTGTGTGTGCTCGCGCCCCCAAACAATGCGTCTTCTGGGTGCACTAGTTCGGGGGGGGGGGGGGGGGGTAGGGTTGGAGGGGAAGGGGATGGGGGAGAGGGGGATATTGGGGGGCGGTGTCAAATGTAGGGGTGAATTTAATGGGGGTGGCAATAATATGAAAGGAAAATAGATGTATGGGGTGGGAGAGCGCGGAGAGACTCCAAGCTTTGTAAGTTTAGGGGAGATCGAAGAGCTCTGTCGGGGATTACATCAGAAGTCACATGGTGCGACAAAAATTATACTTCGTTTCAGTAATGCACGGGAGATATTCTTTTAAAAGGAGATGAAGAAGGCAGGGAAATTCGAAGGTTGGAAGATGTTCTTTTACGATGGTAAGAGGCAGGATGAAAGATGATGCAGGAAAAGTTTTTCCTGGGGAAGACACCAGTGGCTTATTACGCCACGGCACAGCAGTCGACTGAGTGCGATTTTTTCCTCCACCGAGTGAAGAGCTGCCAGCCCTGCCTAGCCCACTTGCGCTATTCCGCGTCGTGGTTTATATGTCTCCACAGCGAGGTCGGCGCCGACACCTGGGTATCAAAAACTCACCGAAAGACCTGCTTTTTCCTCTCTCTCTAGCCGCGTTCACAGTTGTATGTCTATTTTGGAGTCACCGACTAGACACAAGCTCAAGGAGGTCAATGCGTCCCCAGAAAGATCTGAAGACGTTGTCGAGTTTTCTAGTGAAGAACTTCCTTGTGAACTGGTCGCCTCTGAGTTCGGTTTTTGGTGGGGTGGGGTTTGTGACTAGATTGTATGGACGTCGCAGTGAAGGATCGTTGCTGGCTTCCTCTTCAAATGGAATCGTCCCTTTGGGTCAGTGTTTGTCCGGAGCATTCCTCAAGGCTTTAGAGATGAGTCGTACGATGTCAAGTGCTGAGGGAGACACAGTGCACTACAGAGATTCCGGTGCAGCAAAACTTTTGAAAGCCACGAAGATAGACAATTTGGAACGAACACAATCAGGCCATCACATAATAATGAGTCCCACAAGACATGGCGCAAAATGACTTCCTGGATTTCTCTGTCGTATCATTGTAAGTCATCTCACATTTTAATGGTGTATCCCTCCACCGAATTTTTCAATGAAAAATGTAACAATCCCAGCTAGAATCACGTAAATTCACAACTTAGAGACTGAGCTCAATGGTTCTGAAAGTTAAACTTTTATCAGAAACCGCCGAGTCTGCTTTATGGGACCTCTCTCTCGCAGAGTTCACACGCATCCTTTCCGTAACTGTTCATTCCGCTTGCTGCCGTCTTTGCATCAGGTCCTCAGGAGATGTATCTCAAAAGAAGTCGCGAATTCAAGTCCTCTCTCGACGAAGAGATAGTGGTGGTAAACCAATGAAGATGCCACTCAAATCTTGCTTGGAGCGAGAGCGCTGGTCGTGGCACCAGAAGGTTCTGCCTCCTTGAAGGCACGATACTCTTCCAGCGGAGACTGGGTCTCTGTGTCACAGGGCGGGCCAACTGCAAGACAGAAAAAAGGCGACGTGAAGTAGACTGGCATTTCTTCGCGTCAGGAATGGAGGTCAACAGTGGCGTGAATCTCCGCGAGATGTCGTCTCCCTCTTCCTCGCAGCGAGACATGCTGTTTTTCTTGTAATTGTACATCGAGTGAGGAAAAACAGATAGCAGAATGGGGCCAGCACTTTGTGTGTGTGTGTCGTAGACGTTTGGCCGGCAGGCCACATCTTGGTGTGCTAAATCTACCCTGAGTTAAAATTCGTATGGTTTCCGTGACCTTACTCCTAGCCAACCACCCATCATCACCCTCCTCATTTTCCTGTCCAACCAACTTTTCTTTTTATTCTTTTACTTTTTCCCATTTTCCGTTCTGAAATGGTAGGGGAAAAAAACGTTCACGTTGTGCGTTTTCTTGAGGCTTCTGTTCGACCGTTTTTGTGGCCGTAAATTCGACCTTATTGTGTGTATGAGAGAAATGTGCAAGACACTTCTTGACAGCTGCCCCAGTGCAATAGGGAAACATAAGATGGAGTGATTGGGGTTCGATTATGACAGAAATCATTATGAAGATAAAAACGGAATGCACGTAACGAATACACATGTCGCACGATACCGTCTAGTAATGTAGGATCACTTGAATGAAATGAAAAACTGAATGCCAAAGGAAAGTATGTAAAAAACGTATTTACTCTTGTGATTCACGTGACTGTATCACACAAGGAACAGAGAAAAGTAGGAAGTTGAGGGCCCCTTCTGCGTTGGTTTAGGGACAAAGTAGAGCAGTCAAAATCCCTGCTGCAAATGTCACTTCACTTTGTTGCTGAGAACAAGCAGTCAGACACGACTGCCTTGAAGCCATACGAGAACAGGCCGGCCCCCCGTCTACAGGAAGACAGCTTCTTCTCTTCCTTTTTTAGCTCTTGGGCTGCATCCTGTACGCAGGTGCCGGAGGCCCGCGTGCAATCTTCCTGGAGACATCTACGCCAGCCCGGGACGAGTCTGCTAATGCGGACGAGAATGAGAAGGAAAAAAGAATGTCCCACTGTCTTCCCATTGCCCTCCCTCGAGACCCCAAGGCTCTGCTGTTCCTCGCGCAGGGAGCCGCCAGTCGTCGCCTGCCCCCAGTGACGTTGCGATGCCCCCTGGTGACTGGAGGGAAAAAGCGTCAAATGCAATTTCGACGGTGGCAATGTGCAAAGTGCACGAAAAAGAAACCTCAAGGCTGTCATTGGTATTACGTGGGCCTGCTCGAAGAACAACACTGCTTGCATTTTCCTCCATGATCTATTCGATAATTTCCATTCCTGCGATCCGACAAGTAGTACTAGTATGATGATGATGCACATTAATGGCTTGGTGCTGGGAGGTGTTTTATTTGCTCGAAATACCTCTCATCATCCTTTATTTTTAAATAACTTTTTCTCCACAACACTTCACTTCTTTGGCATTAATTGAGCATATTAATGACTGCACCACTAAACGAAATATTAAATTGTTTTATATATATATATATATATATATATATATATATATATATATATATATATATATATATAGCTATTTAGTGTTTGTTATTACATTACAGTGCTGACAAAAACTAACAACAGATAAATACCATTACCATTAAGAAATCAAGTATATCAAGAAATTAGAGACATATCAAGCTGTGAACACAAGTGATTTTTTTTTTTTTTTTTTTTTTTGGGGGGGGGGGGGGGGGGGGGGGGGGGGTGTGTGGATCGGTTCACTTTTCTTCCAAGTTCTTGATTCACTAGTTTCATATGTCCATATTTCTGTTTGTCTTTTCATTAGAAAAAAAATCTTTGTTAACTAATATGAAACTTCGTATTTCTCTTTCATCCATTAACTTGATATTACCTATTCATGTTATGTTGTATTTTATGACCAACATAAATCATTAGATATCATGAAACTATTTTGCACCAGAACAACCCACTACGTGATCAATGTCTGCGCTGACGAGAAGATGCGCGAGATTGTTGACCCTGTTAAGGCGGAGTCACTTCTGACTGGTCAGTAATTGTTGTGGGGGCGTGGTCACCGACAGGTCCATAGATGCTCATGCTGTGATTTTACGGGTCATAAACGACGATTTGACTTGAATGTAGGTTTGGATGCTTGCTTTTACCCATTACTCAGTACTGAGTGCTCTAACCGCACGGTTTTACCTCCTGGTCATCAGTCTACTTTTATCATTTCAACACCATCCCAACTCCCTGGGGAGAATGCAGTCTGGGTGCAGATAAATGCGCCAAAATGTACTTTCACACATTTCCAGCTCAGCCCGCTCAGGTACCCGATTTACTCCTTGGTGGGGAGAAGCATTGTGACTTAAGCACCTTGCTAAAGGATGTGAGAAGGAATCCGTGCAGCTGCGAACGTCAAACCCACCAGCCGCAAGGGACTGCCAGTCTGGCGCGCTAACCACTCTGCCACAGAGCCTCACAGTCTTCACAATCGCCTAGGCCTCAACAAAGCCGCCTTTCCCCCCGAAACTCAACAGCCGGGGACAGACTTCAGGGGAGGTGGCATTGGCTTGTGGGCGAGGATAAACAGTGAGCCGCAGGGAAGTCAGGTCAGGTCCAGAGGTCACTGCGCATGGCAGAGCTTGTTTTTTCTTTCCGTATGAGTTAGTTGCTTTAAAGTATTTAAAGTCGCCACCCTCGTCCAACTGGCGAACATGCACCAGTCCGATGCAGGCGAGAAATGTGGATGTGTGCAAGGAGTAGGTCAGATGTTGTGTTTGAATTCTCCTTGAATTTGTTGCTTTAAAACCGATGGCGGCGACCACCCACGAAAAAAAAGGAAAGGAACAGTTGGCGTTTATCGTGGTTTGAAAGAGATGTTAGATTGCTCATTCAATTTTCGTCAAAGTAATGTTTCAGAAGACAGTATTCTCAGTCACTGCTTTGTAAAATAGATCACACATTTAATCGAGAAATTGAGTGCGAGGAGGTGGAATGACACTTTGTGTTACCAGTAAACATTGTTTTGGTTATTGTGTCCCGGCGTGAGAGATGTGTGGTGACTGGGATGCCAGTCAGATGCATAGATCTGAATACAGTTGACAGACAAAGAAGACAAGGTCATGATATGATAGTATTAATGACCCTCACAAAACATTAAATGCTTGCTTCATAATTTGCAAGCTGTCCACAAAACATTTTTATACGTTAAATATGCCTATCATGTAGACCTTTTGCCATTTTTCTTATGATTTGAAAATCATGCAAAATTGTATGTAAATTCCGTGAATCTTATTCATATTTCCTCACTCCATGTTCTCTGTTGCTGAAACACAGTTCTCATGAACTTTGGTATTCTCAGAGATTCTTACAGAAGCCTCATACTGAAGTTCGGATCATCCCAGAAAATAGTATATCTCCTTATGAGTGAAGGAAAAGCTTTTAATTCTTCCATAGCTAGAATCGGAGACTTGCACTTAGACACACACTGTTCGGGGGAAGTGTTCGGGAAAAGACAAATGCAGTGTTAAAGATATGTAGGACAGATAAATCATCAGTCGCATTGACAGATGGGTGAAGAGTCAGAGAGGCAAGTAGTCAGGCAGGCTGACAGAAACACAGGCGGGCGGGCAGACAGCCAGACAGGCAGGTAGACAGCCAGGCAGGCAGGAAGGTGGACCAGCAAGCAGGGAGACGGATACACAGGCAAAGAGAGATAGATTTCTGCAGGAAGCCTGCCTGCCTGGACACGTGCGAGTTGCAGCAGACGACTGGTTTCAGGAGTCTATCTCTCGCCATCGCTGCCACTGCTGTTGTTGGGTTGTGAATGTGGCGAGTCAAGAGGACACGCCATTCATCGACTGTGTGCCTGCACTAAGATCCGCGTGCTTGCTCGGGAGTCTCAGGATGCGAGAAGCTGCGGTCTTTGTCTCTCCTGATGCAAGGTCTGTGTTGGAGACCTCTTCTGCTCGCGGCTGGATGGCCCCAAGATTTGCTAGACCCGGCTTCTATTGACCCGCCCGCGCACTTTACTTATGTGGATTAAAGGTTGTAGTCGCGAGTGCATGGTGGGAATGCGCGAGATGAAAATGTTGGCGCTGTTTTGTCTCCCGCCTTGAGCTGTTGAGACAGGAAATTACGACGCGGGCGAGTCAGCCGGGTGCTTTTGTTTCTGTTCCGATAGGGAAACACGCAGGACGCACCCTGGCTTTGTGAGCCGGCTTGGCGAGCTAGGAGAGGAACGCGACATTGCTGGATTTACCGCTCTCGTCTCTGGTTGCTGTGTGAGGAAATTTCTATGAAGACAACAGATCCATCCATAGAGATCACAACGCTTGGAGAGAATTCCCCTCTTGCTTTGAAGAAACGAACACTGTAGAAGAATGAAAAACGTGTTTAGAGTTGAATGAAGAAACTGGTGGCCTATTAGGTAGCTAGCTGTCTTTGATGCGCTGTCTTGCTTTTCCAACCTTTGTCTGAAGTCCTTGGCATATGTCGGTAGCATCAAAGCTTTTCGGTAGAGTTACACGTTCTCTCTGCATTCTGGATAGTTGCAAGTGCCGTTATTATAAATCACATGCAATGTCGCAGGTACCATTATTGTCGTTTTTGTCATTATTAACATTACAAAGCGTGCAAATGTTTACAACATACCACGAAAGGAGTGTATAAACATTTAGTGAAGTGGAGGAAACGATATAATATTGTCTTGAAACAGAAGGTGTACCCGTTTCGTCTTCTGAAAACTTGTTGAGACATGTACCTATAGTGTATGGGTCGTTTTTGCTGTTGCAAGCATTGATGTAAAAGGAACTTCCATCATTTATGCCTGCGAATGTACATTTTTGGACTGTTTCCGTAAATTGCTTTATTTTGGATTTAGACCCCAGGCGGAGACATTCTACCAAAAGGAAGTGCTTGTGACTACCAAAAGGAAGTGCTTGTGACTACCAAAAGGAAGTGCTTGTCACTACCAAAAGGAAGTGCTTGTCACTACCAAAAGGAAGTGCTTGTCACTACCAAAAGGAAGTGCTTGTCACTACCAAAAGGAAGTGCTTGTCACTACCAAAAGGAAGTGCTTGTCACTACCAAAAGGAAGTGCTTGTCACTACCAAAAGGAAGTGCTTGTCACCGCACCAAGACTGGAACTAGTGGTTAAAGATGTGCACGAAAACGAAACATTTTTTCTCAAATTTTCATCCTTATTTCCCTGAGCGACCATGACTGCTATCTTTCACGTGTAGTTCATACCAGAAGTACTAATATGAGAGACGTCCCGAGGAGAGAAATACTGTTGGCGCTGAGGGAGTAAAAGCTGCCTGTTGAATTTCTGTGTTGAGGTTTCTGAGGACATTATGTCGGAGTCGCTAACAGGGGCACGTCACGCCCGAAATTGCCTTCGTCTTTTACAAAAATGTTATTACCCTGGGCCTCCAGAAATATTTATACTTTCGATTGGATCGCCATGTCGCCGGTAGCAGACTTTTTTCTGTGGTGGAGATGTATGGGGAAGGAAGGGAGATTGCAGAATTCTCCACGACCTTATTTACCTTTCCAGCTCTTCGTCCGGTGACTTCAATGATCAGGAAGGCCTAGGCGAGTGTTGACTTATCTCGATAGCGCTAAGCACAACACAAAAGCCGCTTTCAACTGTTTTATTTGTTGCGCTTGACCCCGGGAAAACATTTTCGCGGCCGCCGAGGTCCACAATCTTCTCGCTTGAAACAGCGCTGATGAAGGGCGCGCAATTTCTGTCATAAACCTCGTCCGGCGCACTGCCTCCGTGACACGCGCCTTTTGAGCGGCCCTGGTGCCGAGAGCGAGTAGCACTTGACGTGAAAAATTAATCCAATCTAACCCTTTTCAGCTGCCGCCACAGCCTGTGTGATCGCCGTCTATCACATCCGACGGCGTTCCTGCCAGGCCGTGCAGCGGTAAAAGGTCAAGAGCGGGGGAGAGGCGGTAGCAGCCCCTCAAACCGCGCCATCTTCCCCTTGACCGTGGCATCCCTCCCAACTGCGGCCCGCCCAGCCCCACCCCTCGAGTGGGTCTCCTTAAGGCGGCTCCTGCCAAATCTATTTGCTTATCTCCCGCCTTGCAGTAGATGTTTACCCTCCCCGTGTGTGCTCTGGCCTGACTTCTTTGAGGAAAAAACGTATCCGTCGCCATTGGACAATCAGTAGATATTTTCCGTCGGGCTCTCGTCGGGCGATCTTGTCCTCTCGATGGCGGCTCAAGTGGCGAACGTGAGCAAGCGGGAGGAAGGGCTGAGCCCGTAGGCATGAAAGCCGTCTTTGGAGGTTTCCTCTCTAGGGAGGAGAAAAAAAGGGCTACCTTGGCACTGGGAACATCAGTGGACTTGGGGTCAGCATTGATCGACCTTTGCCCATCAGTGGCGGGCCAGACCGAGACACGTGGAGAGACAAAGGGCAGGGAGCCGTGAGTCAGTCCAGGCCGATGACCATGGGGTTCGGGCTTTGCACAGAGGCTTGCCCGACCTGAGGGCGCTGCCCCCCGCGAGCTAGGGCACACAGAGATGCATGCCGCCTTCAAAGGCGAGGCAAATTGAGTTATGAATCCATCAGTTGGTTGTGTGGCCAGCGAGACGACATCTGTTGCCCATCATGGCCGCCAGCGCAGTGTCAACAGCCCGTCGCTTCTCGCCAGTTTTGCCCGGTCTGGAAATTGTAGGAGTGACATTGATTGTCTGGCGGAAGTCACCGTCATCTCATCGACGTCTGGTTTTCTCTGGCGATGTTCCGTGTCGTCTAATTAGTCTTTAAAATGGCGGCGGCCGAGGAAGATTTGTAGAGGGAAGTTTATGGACGTTGTCAATTATGATAATGCTTTGTAAATTAGATCACTTTTCGTGGAATTCTTGGGCACATACATCCTGTTGTTGCTGACATATTTCTACAAGTGGTCAAAGGATTTCGCAGTGAGTTTCCTGTAAGATAATATTTTCCATCATGGCTCCGGAAGTACCTGAGAGTTCTAATGGGGTTTCTCTTTGTGTTTATATATTTGTTTACTTGTTTTCGAGAGCATGACGTTCTTGTTGTAAGAACCTTACTCCGAGAGCTTGAACACGGTTCTCGAAAAAAGTCGGCTGTGGTTTTCTCTCGGCGCTCAAGCTGCTCCCTATTGATTATCGGCACGTGGCGGGCTACTCACTCAAGGGCCGCGGTTCTTCAAGTCGCTTCCTATTTATCGGGGACAAGGCTCCGCCACGTCTTCGCTGAGGGACGGCTTGCGCTGCGTGAGGAGGGACGTGCAGGGAGCAGGGGGCCTGTGGTTGGGGCTGGAGTATCTGGCGGTACGCATGGATGGCTCCTCCCCGCCCCTCTCCCCAAGGTCAGGGCCAGGGTCATCCCTTCTGCCGTCTGACCACCTCCATCTTCCCCGATCTTATTAAGCCCATCCTCGCCCTTGTCTAATTCCTGCCCAGATTTGATTTATGCTCTCTCTTCTCAACGGCCATAACGCGGCCAATTTTCTCCGGCAGCTTCTTCACTCTCCAGACCCGCTGGCCACCGCTCGTGCGAAGTGTGGAGTGTTGCAGCCTTCTTCGCGTCTGTTCGTTCTCGCCCGGAGTTTTGTCCCTGATTTACATGGCAAGAACAGCGATTACGCCGTTGTTTTTAATTCCGCTCTTTTCCCCGAGCCGCTTGGTTTTTATCACGGCGTGCTTCCGTCCAGCCCAGTATTTGTGTCAGCAGTTTCTCATGATGGGCTTCCCATCACTTGGAAGGTGGTCGTCCCGTCGTTTTGACCTGATACACGGCGTGATCGATTTTCATTTTTCACTAACTTGATTGGTCGGCGCGAATGGGATGAGGTTTTCGTTCCAGGCAATCTTTGTGTTTGCCTAATCGTTGTAAGCCAGAAATGGAATTAATTTCTTAGATCATTTCACTCATTTCAATCAGATTATATTGTGGCGTTTCGCAGGGGGCTCTTTTTCGGCACGTGATGTAATCGCGTGGACTTCTGTTCAGCATGACATCATCTCTGGAGGACGCGTACGAGGGAGATCGGCAAGACAAATAACACTTTCTTTTCTGTCGGGGGAACGTAAACACGGAGCCAGTGCCGTGGTCAGCCCACAACGGCCTTTGATTGTAGCGGTGCGAAGGCGCAACAAGAGGCTGCATTCAAATTGAAGCCTAGGGGTGCTGGGCCGTGGGTGGGGGGGGAGGTCCCCTTCGTCACCAACGGATGGAGCGGTGGTCGTGATCTGAATTTGTTTTTCACTCGGAGATCGATCGCTCTTTCAGTTCACAAGGTGATCTGGGATTTCTCCGGCTTGGTGACTCGATGGCGCCTGACGGTTTTTGTGCCTATCTCGTCTTACCCTCGTCTGTCCCGCCATCCTGGATCTTAGAGGCCTTTTTTGCAGCAGATACCTCCTCGCAGTTTGCATGGCATTGATGTCGTGACGTCATCGCAGTTTTTGTGGGGCCTGTCGTACTGCAATTAGAGTCGTCTGCAAAAACAGGTGTGAATGTTGGTGATATCTATGTGTCTTGCTCTCAGACGTGAGAATCAGTGATGACGTAGCCGCTGTAACTGAAGAAATAGTATTGTGGACGTACTAGTTTTGGTGAGTCTTAGGTAGTTTTGGGGGTGTTTTGTTCGTACATTGCAATTCTAAATAGTGTGCTTAGGTTATGAGTGCCGCAGTTTTGCTGGCTGTTTGGTTCCTAATTTTCATATCTCTCTCTCTCTCTCTCTCTCTGTCTGTCTTTTTCGCTCTCTCTCTCTCTCTGTCTCTGTCTCTCTGTCTCTGTCTCTCTCTCTCTCTCTCGCTCTCTCTCTCTCTCTCTCTCTCTCGCACGCACAGGCACACACACTCACACACACACACACACACACACACACACACACACACACGCACACACACACACTCACACTTACACACACACACACACACACACACACACACACACACACACACACACACGTTTTTCACTTTCAGTTAAGAAAGACGCACTAGTCTACAACAGACTATTAATCAACCGCCTCCGTGTATAGAGAAAGTGTTTTGTTCAACGAGTATATTGATATTGAGCCTAAGGTGTACTCTTTCAAGTCTAGGTGCAGACTTTCGTTCGTGCAAGCGCACATTGGAACAGTTGTCATTGGAAACGACAGATGCTGCAGGCAGCGGTCACGCGGACCGGAAGAAAAGAAAAAAAAGCTTCAACGAAACGACTTTTGGAGGAAGCATTTCCATGGCGTTCCTCGACTTCAAAAATAAACCGCTCTCAACTGAAGGGAAACGTTTGGAAAGGTCATATGAGAGCCCATTCATCAGGCAGGAAACCCCGGAAAGCTGTTGGGTTTTTTGCTCCTCTCTTTCTCTGCCGGAGTGGCGGATGGAAAGGGAAGGAAGGTCGCGAACATCTTTTTGCTTCATTAGCAGCTCCCATGGAAACTGGCGGCACCGATGTGACAGTGCCACCATCGCTCTGCCATCAATCTGTCGGCAGCTGATGCTTGGACACGTCAGGGTTGCGTGGAGCTTACTTGAGACGCGGAAATTAATATCCTTTTCTGTCATATGTACCATCTACATCCTCTTTTCCTCAGCCTCCCACCAACCCACCCCCGTCCATGATCTCTTCTCTTTGTCTGTCTCTCTCTCTTTCTGTCTAGTTGTCCATTTTGCGAAGAACGAGAACACGAAGAAAGTGTTTTGTAGTCATGTCCTGCTCACCTGCAACTTAAAAAAAGTACTTGAGCGTTCAGTTCAGTTCAGTTCAGTTCAGTTCAGTTCAGTCTCTTAACCCTGAGATGGGTTGTTGAGGCACCACTGATGACTTTCGGACAATCTTCCTCCATCGATCTCTATCCTCTGTGGCTCGCTGGGAGTCAGCAAAGGTCAAGCCTGTCCACTCTTTGATGTTGTCTTCCCACCTCTTTCTCTGCCTGCCTCTCCTTCTCCCACCTGGTACGGTACCTTGCACGATGGTCTTGTGTATAATTCAGAGAAGGAATCTTAATATTTGCAGATACCTAATGCGAGGCACCTACAATAAAATGACAAGGACGGTAGCCATGTTGATATATTATGATTTAAGATACAAATAAAAACTGAGTAGACACGCTTCCTGAGCAGTCTGATACAAAGAAATGAAATAAGGAAGCATACGTGATGGTGGTGTTGGCCTTGATTTATGTTCACTATCTATACAGCATATTTCGTCAGCTGAATGTGGATCTTTCACATCCACTTGTGTGTGAAATGGGCCGAGAGCCTCAATAAACCAGTTAAGTCTGGTTTTGTCTTCCTGTGTGGCTTTGCCTCTGTGTGTGTGTGTGTGTGTGTGTGTGTGTGTGTGTGTGTGTGTGTGTTTGTGTGTATGTGTGTGTTTGTCTGTGTCTGTCTATGATGTCGTCGAGACTGTTTCCTCTCTCTTTTCTTCTCGCTCTCCCATACCAGTCTCGCGCGATCGGCTAGATTTTATGGAATCGTGATATGAAGGCTGCCTTCTTGACCTTTCCTTTTCTCCTGCATGCCACTGCGACCATTGTGACTAGAGCGGCTGTATATAACCTGTTCTGGAATGCTGACGTCAAGTCTGTCTGCCCGTCTCCCTCTACAATGCTCTCCTCCATGCCAGTCACGGCGTCCCCTGTCTGTCTGGGCATTGCAAGGACGGCACCCTAATTAATAGCCGCACTTCTCCTCCTCCTCGTCCAGGGATGACTGATGGACTGGAATCTCTCCCTATCCCCTCAATGGGGGAACAATAAAAGTCAATTCCCACAAACACGGGTCGAGACGCTCTCACAACGGGAGACTTTCTCTTGGTCGCTGGGGCTTCCTGCCAAGTCTGCCTTGGAAGCCCTGTCGGAATCTTGGGACAATAAACTTGGAGGCGATGGGCCATTGTCGTTTGGGAGTTTGCTCGTGAAATGAATGAAGCCTCCTGCCATCCGCTGAGGTCGGGTTATTGGGGCCTGTTGTGTTTATGCCTATCCCATTGTTTTATGCGGGGAGCCGTCCATTTCCTTGATTGGGAACGTGGCTGGAGAGAGTAATCTGAACATGGAGGCGCCTGTGTAAATCTGCCAGCATTGGCTTTGAAGGCGGATTTCTCTCTTAGTCCGTTCAACTTTTCGCGCTGGATCTATTAATGAACCTGCGCTTTAATCAATTATGTAGTTATGTTGTCGTTATCCCAGGGCTTCATAAGAATCAGGGACTTTATATAAGATAAACGTTTTGATTTGCCGGTGTCCTCATGTATTAAAACCCACCAGAGAAGAAGGCATTTGTCTAGTTTGAAGATCTCAGAGCAGAAAAGAGAACTGATGTGTTGCTTACATGATGATGATATGCTGTGATTTGGACTTTTCCACTAGGAACGAAAGCATGTCCATTGCGTTTCATTAGACATTTGCTTGATTTGAACCCCGTACTTCACAGTATTCAAGGTGCTAAAAATCAAGTCTCTGACACGCTTGGGTACATACTTTATACATTTTTGTTTCAGCTCAACGAAAAAGTCATCGAAGCTGTGAACATCCTTGGCACGAGAAACGTTCTCGAAGGTAAGTCGTACACGTCTTCTGCTCCTTTTAATCGATCATGTCTACGTGCACAACCCGAGCTGTAATACATGAATTTACAATAAAGATTCAAAGAGGTTTTCCCCTGCACCTCTCTGTCAGTTTTTACATATTCGTCCACAAATTGGTTACCCATTCATTATTCTTCTTTCCCTCTCCGTCACGTTTATCCAGTAACACATTATTCGAAACCCAATGAAAGGTGTTAAATGTGTAGAGGTCGCTTCTTCCAAAGACTTCAGAGGGGCATCCTCCCGGGCAGACACCCTTTAAGGCACTCCCGTCCATCAGCTCCAGACATACCGAGGCTTCAGCACACACGATTGCCACGAGATAAGCATACGTCTAGGGCGTAAGAGACTCCATCTCCCTACAAGGCTCACTCGATCCTTACCAAGAACCTCGCAGAAATTTGCCACCACTTTGCGAGAGTAGGTGTGCGAGAGAATCGGGACCTGTGCAAATAATCGTGAAGACAGGGGAGATAACCGCGTTTACTTCCCAGGCGTGAGATGGCGAGTACGCCAAGATGGCCGCCGACGCCGGCACGCCTTCGCAGTGAAGACAACGTCACAAGTGTCAGACGTGACAATGACCCAAGCGTGACCGCACTCGCCCTGCGTCTTTGGGCGTGACAGGAACGTAGCCAGGTACAGGGCGGTCGCTAATTGAAACCCCCGCCGTGAGCCCCGGTCCGCTGGGGCGAGAGGCAGACAGCACAATGACCAGACCGGCCTCCCCTTATCTGAGGAGTGGTCGCGGAGAAAGTCAGGAATTGTATATTAAATTACCATTCATTGGTAGCTCTACTCCTCCCCAGTGGCTCTCAATGCGATGGGACGGTATTGATCGAGTTCAATCTCGCTAGGAAGCAAGCGGGTCTCAAGGGTTAGGCGCCTATCTTTCTCCTCGCCAGCTTCCTCATTCACCACCCCGGGTAGATAGATAGATATCGGTTCCGGTCCAGGAGAAGGCAGAGAAGAGAAAAAAAATCGCTTCAGAGCACCAGAGCAGTTCTAATTGTTGCGCCTGAACTGGACGTGCAATAATCTGCATTTTCATGAGGACAGGGACCGAGCACAAAAGAAACTGGAGGCGGTTTTAGAGACTTTCTTTGAGAGACGAATGTTCAGGAATGCGGCGGTAAAGATTTTTATGTCCCCCCCTTTTCCTTTTTTTGCGTCTTAACTCCTCTTCTCCTCATGGAAATCTTGGACAGAGTCCAGGGAGAAGTTTTGGCGCCGGTAAAGACCGGCTTTCGCCGGAGAATTCTCGGCAGACAGGTCAGGGGGACGGAGGTTCTGGGGAGACATGGCCGTGCATGTGTTAAGACGCCCAGCCGGGGCTGGAGTGATTGACTAGATTTGAGCATCGCCTCCTCAAGATCTGAAAGCGGCGCCGAGAGGCACGCAAGCTCGCTTGTTGACAGGGTGCACGGAACGGCCCAGGAATCCCCAGCCCCGCAAATAGCGAGAGTCAATCGCAGGAATCATGATTAGAATTTTTTGGCCCCGATCCCACGCATGCGAGGCTGGCGCCATATGTGTTTGGCGTGCGTCCCCTAGCTGGCCAGTGGTCACGCTGCGTCCTGGGTCCATAACCGTGCGTGCCTCAGTGGTCATCGTCCACACATGTCCAGGCCAGGGAGCAAGCGCGGACCGGCAGCCAGACAGAGGGGCAAATATTTGAGGCCCCAGCTACCAAATACAATAAGTCCACAGAGGATGAAGTCCAAAGGAACTTCATCATCGGGCATCGTGCTGGCACCGATGTCCGCTTTTCTGGTTAGTTCCCACTGGGGAGTCTTTTGCCGCATGCTTCGTTGAGCGTGGGCGTCGGGAGAGACAGGATGAGTCTCGCTTTTTCCTCCCAGCCGTTCCCGCCAACTCCTGACTACAAGGCGCCGGGCAGTCAAACACCGTTGTTTAACTTTGAAAAAATCTATATCATTAAGCGAAAATTTTTATTATTATGGCTGAATCGAGTTTCTTTCAACGTAGACTCAGACTGAAATTGGCGAGTCTGGACGCCTTTTGGCAAATACAAAATGCCCTGGACGTTTTTCTTTCCCTGTTTTCATGCGGCAAACCAACCACAGCCTCTACCGCCATTTACTAATGACATATTTCTTTTACAAACACTGTCTTTCTCACATCGCTCTAGGAAAATTTCCCACTCTGGGAATGGACCAGGCTTTCACGTCTGCCTCTGTGGAGACGGTCTGCCGGCCCCGCTCAGGAAACTGCTCCTTCACGGCGAGGCGGCCATGCTGTGAAAACAGGAAATTAAAACATCGCCTTCCGTCGAGCTGTCTTGCCCTGGCATGGCGTGGTCGCTGTCAGCTCTGGAAGAGGACAGACGTTGATCCACGCGATGAAAGTGTAAGACTGCGAGATGGTCCTATCACCCTTGCCACACGCCTTCCATTCCGATAGCATCTGCAACGTCATTGGAGCAGACGTCATGACTTTCGCAGCATTTGGAAGTCCTGCTCCTGGCATGGTATGACCACTGGTTAATGAAAGTAAAAGCACATTTTGGAGACGATCGAGACCGCGAGATGTAAGATGGAGGTCGTCGCCTCGGCGAAAACAGAGCCCCGTCCTCTGTATATGACACTCACTTTGCCAACGCTTCCTTTTTCTGAACTGAATGTAATCTATTGCAGTTTGATGGGTTATGTTTTCAACCAGGATTCCTGTCGCTGTCATTCCTTTACTTGATCGCTTTTCATTTTGCAGATGCGATGTTCAATGCTGCAGGAAATCAATAGTCGCATCTTAGGGAAGTGCCTGGCTGACATTCTTCGTCGTCGTCCATGGGTAGAACGGGTTTTGTAAGGGCAGTGACGTCACCTAGTGGAACGAATGACCCAGGATATCCCAACGAGCCTGCATCACATTCATATACCTCATGGAAGAGCGCTTTTCTTTGGCATCTGACTAACCTTGCATTACATTTTAGATTTGACAGAATGGTTAATTAGTTCCACGATACAGTGGGGAATGGTCTAACTCCACAGTACAACATACAGCTGGAACCGCTGGTTGAAGGGCTTTCGGGGCCTGCTCCAGTGGCTCATCCAGGGGCAGCACCTAGCAACTATCAGGAAATTTCGAAGCCGGCTTCTTGTCGCACGAAAGTAAACCAAAGAGACCTATGTAAAAGAAATTAATTAGGAGTTGCATGAAAACGTGAACATTATTATCTCAATGGTTTATGTTGTTGATAACAGATGCATGCGCATGCAGGACGCGAAAGAGACGGACCATTACATGCTAACATGACATGCACGGGCCAAAGCGAAGCACGAAAATTATGTGTTACAATCAAGCAGGGCTGCATGACTCTTTGCATTACGGCTTTAACATTTATGTAGTCACGAAGCTATTGGTACTTACCAAAAGTGCGTGGAACGCATTTTTAATCGTACTGAAACAACCAAAGAGTTTGTGCCTCGTCCATCTGTGAGCCCTGTTATGATTGCGCCAGTCATTCGATGAGCTTTCTTGAAGTTTGTCCCTGAAACCTTGGCATGTGTCTTAACGCTTTTTCAAATCAAATGCACACGACAACCTTACTCAGGCAACCTGCCCCACGGGAGAAACTTCATCACGGTACAAACATCATTAAAAACACAAATTCACGCATCATTTTGAAACTTGATGGACTTGACATCAAAGTACGCCAGCAAAGGAAATCAGTTGTCATGCACTTTTTGTATACTGCTTTCATTGCATTGCACGGGTCAGTGCCATGCATGGATTTATGAAAGCATTTTCTTGTTTGTTTAAGTTAACGCAGGCTGTATCTTTAGTGCTCACAGGTCATGTCTTTCTAGGTAATGGTGTGGATAAGTGCATCTGCATCTACGGGATCGTGGTGACTGTCAGAACGCTTTTGGTATCGATTCAACTTTACCAGCAACGAAGTGAAGCAGACATACATCAGCAGCAGCATTGCTTGACTTCGTGAACGAAGGTTCAGGAAGGGCATGGTCTACGACGGCTGCTGGTGGCTGAAGAGTCCAACATTGGACAGGCCGATCCGACCGCAGCAGGTGCAAATGAAAGTCTGGTCTGGGTTGGAAGCTCAGATTTGGCTGCTCTTTTCTTCTCCTTTTGTCTTCAGGGCTGGCCCTGCCGTTGTTTTCGAAGGAGGAGACAGTCTGGTGGATGGTATACGTCCAGGCCTTGCGATCAACAGCGAGAGTAGACCACCGGCGGTGGTTGATGTGACAGGCGCCGAGTAGCTTCTTCAGGCAGTCTTTGTAGCCCTTCTTTGGAGTCCCCATGTCACGGTAGCCAGAGGAGCAGACAGCCGTACACTTCTCACAATAAACCTGACATGACTAGCTAGGTAACGTCACAGAACAGTCAGTTTGATTAGGGTTGGCACAAAGGCTTGCGAAAGTCGACCAGTCAGTATGCTAGTTGACTTCATTGTAGTGTCAGTTGACAGTAAGGCTGTGCGACGTGACTGAGAGTTGACTAACATCGATGGATTGAGAGTCGGCGGCGAGTCCGTACAAGTTCTCAATGCGGTTGGGAGGTTGGCACTGAGGCTGCCAGTGTGAGAGGCACAGCACGGGGCTTTTTGCGGGACGTGTGCGCCTGAAAGCGGAGGCAAGTTGTCGCTGGGGGAGGTCAAACTGTCCACGGGCGTGCAGGCACGTGTCTTGCTTTTCATGTGGAGGAGGCCTGGCAAAAAGCGCGCTTGGAGAAAAAGCTCAAGAATCGTCGCCAGTGTTCCTGGGCGAGAAAGGCGCGTGGATTGGCGCGGATAGGAGAAGCGGGCGCAGGCTTCACCCCATCGATCATCCCGCCTTCCTGGCTGCTTCTTGCACGGGCATGACGTGAGAAATCGTGCCTCTGTCCAAGACCCCGCTTCCATTCCCACAGTGAGGCTTTTGTCGTGCGCTGTCCTCATCGCAATGCAGATTTGTTCCCGCGATAAACTTCTGAGGGTTCATTTCCACTGATGTTCACTTGCCTGGCCTTTTTTTAAAGCCTCGTTTGTCAGTTCTCCATTGCCGCTTTTATTTAGCGGCATGTAAGTGCCGACAGGCTCGCACAATTGAATCGGTCTTCATTTTCTTTTCTAAAGCATAAATCCATGAATCTGATTATTTACGTCGATGAAGTTCATTTGAGAGGGAAAATAAAGTTTGTAGGTGAGAATAAGAAAAGATTAGGAATTGCAGGAGTTGCAACTGGAGTAGTAGTACCAAATTGGCAGTGGTGATACAGTACTAACAATTGCAGTAGCAACAGCTGCGTCGGCAGCAGCAGCGTCAACATCAACCGCAACAGCAGGTTTATGTACAGTACTTGCATTTACAGTAGCTTCGTCGCCACGAAAACGAGTAGATGGACTTCAGGTTAATACATTCTGTGTAATTTAGCTCACTTGAATTCACTTGCACGCTTGCGTTATGTTATTTCAGCGACGAATACATTTTCTGGAATAATAACGGTGATAGACAGTTCTATGATTTAAAAGTGGACAATTATCTGCAAGTCCTGACGTTGCCAAGACAGTCCAACGTCGTTTTTTTACACCGAGAAGACAACTCTATTCTCGTCTCCACCAAGCTCTGCCAAGTTTACCTTGACAGGAGAGGAGGGGACTAAATGAGTTCAACCACTCCGTCCCTGGCACTGTTTGGGTGGCTGGAGGTTGTCCAGATCAATATTGTATGTAATTATGATGTATTGGGTGTCAATGGCCGACAGGAAATAAGAACCAATTCGATCTGGAGGGATGAGTCCAGACAGACAGCTGACGGATGAGCGAAGACAAAGCGGGAGAGCGTAGGGATTGATTAGAGGTAATTGCTTGTCACTCGAAGCTGAAGGGGGAAGTGAGGCCAGAACATCTCATGGCCTCTCGAAGCTGCCTTCGTGCTGGCGCAAGTCTTCCCTGCTTGCGTGCATGGTCTGCACTGTTAAATGTTTAGTCGTGGTAGAGAGCCTGAACGCTCCTTCACAAACCGTGACACGACTATATGGATGCAAGTTGTTTGTTGAAATATCCAGCAACAGTACTTCGTCATGCAAGCCTAAGCGCAGTAAAAGAAGATATATTTTTTAATCATAGCGCCAAGAATTGCGTCATAACTTTATATGAGCATTATTGGTAGCTCTTCGTCACTTAAGGCATGCTGTATATACTGATCAGAGGAAATCGCATCTGGTTCAAGTCAACTTGGAGAGATTGAAGGAGGAGGTGTGGAGTAGGAGTGTAGATTCTTTATTTTTGGGGGTTGGTTGGTGGGCACTGAAGTGTTATTGGAAGGATGTGCTTGCTTGCTGATGCACTAGAGGACGTTCCTCGTAGTAAAGAATTTTTTTAAGGTGTTGAATATCCCGTGATTCTGTGCGCTACGTTCCTTTTATGCCATTGCTTATCACGATAATGCCAGGATGTTCGAAATCGGAGCACTTCCGCAGTGTGCCGCTAAATAATGGTGTATTGCTTGCTTTTCTTGTGCGTCTTCTGTGGAAAAACCCATCCTCACCTACGAAGGACTTTTTGCTTTGAATACAAATAAAATTGCTTCTAGCACGCTGATGTGCGACTTTAAGCCGTCATTGTAGAAATGTGCTCATTTCGAGAAAGCTGAAGACTGTAGTTATCATTACCTCTATATTACAGTTTGTTACAGACACTAACGATATGTATCGAGCCATTTGCCGTTATTTACTATGATTTTTCCCCTCTAATGATTGTTATCATAAGGATTGTGCATGTGTAAGCATTCTTTTGGAGCTTGAGATGCGAAATTCTTTCTATGTGGCTTGTGATTCTTACGCCACTTTACATGCTGAACATATCTGGCTTTGTCGACGGACCTGTCCAGAAATCCAGAGAACTCCACCAACGTCGACTCTTGTCTGACCTCCCTTGTCTTCGTCTTACCCAAGGCACAGCGCCACTGATGCATGTTGACAAGATCTCCAGACTGACCACCTTCTTAGCACCTCACTGTAGCCAGCCAGGGAGAAAGGCAGGCCTGTGTCCAGTCTCGGGTCCAACGCAAACAGCATCAAGAGTTGGTCTCCACCACACGGCAGACGTAGGTTTTATCGTAGCAGCGTCCTCCTTAAGAGCTGACAGGAAGCTTCTAGAACTTTCCCTTTGATTGCAGGCGACCCTTCACACGTGCATTATTACCGGCACTCGCCCCGGTGTCCGGTGCGGTCTGCCAGGGATGCCGACGGAACTCGAGGCTTCTTTTGCTTCCTTTGAAGAGAGCGGTGGTGGTGGGCGCCGTGAATGGGCAATCAGGTGCCTGTCATGTGCTGTTACCTCCCTCCCAGTGACGGCCTGTCTCCTTGAGCTCGGACACTCGGGCAGGACAGCAGGAGATGGTCAAGGAAGTGATGTCTTCTCAGCCTCTTGCAATTGCCAGAGGAGGCCGCGGTGGCCTTTTTTGTGATCAGGATCTGTTATGAGTTCTCCGTTCCTGAATTCCAGTTGACAAGCGAGAGTCGATTGCCAACATATTTTTTTATGTGGTCACTCTTCAGAGGACGAAAAGTTTGAATCTGTATTTTCACTTAAAAAAAATAAAACATCTTTTAGAGGTTTGTGACTTCGTTTATTACAGTCTTGTGCTGCTGGGCGAGCTAGAAATATCACTTTTTGTTGTTGAAGAGTTGTCATTCTTGATCTACGGGTTTAGGGTTCTAGTTATTTCTTGAGTAAGTATCCTATGACGACCACACAGCTTTCTTTATAATGGTACCATAATCCGATGTGTATCATTTTAAGTTCCAGTCCAGCTCATTTTCCAGTCACCATTAATATGCACTGCTCATTGAGAGCGTATGCTTGATCTTCATTTGCGGATCAGACTGCACGCCGATTCTTAAGCTGGATGGAATGGTTTACTGACTCGGGAGACTGAAGAGTTACTTTTGTTGAATGCGGTGCTATCGATTCAGAACTCGGAGACGTCCTTCAGCACCTTGACCAATCCTTGTGATTTCTGCCACGGCGGGGACTCTGTGCCTTTCCAATCATCGCACCCCCACCATGTCTGCATGTATCGTGTCTGCCAGCTTTGTGTCTGCATGTAAACTGCGTATCAGACGTACCAGCTTCCTGCTGGAATGCAGATCATTGGCACCGATTTGCTTTGACTTGCTCCTGTCTCTGCTCCCTGACATACGCCGTTAAAGTAGTTCTAAGACTATTTCGCACAAAACTAAGAAATTACGCTTGTTGAGGCAATAACAATCGTTTATTTGATAACATAAAATGTTTGTGTTAAAATGGAAACAAGTTTCGACATCTGCATGATTTCTGTAAAAAGTGGGAAAAATAGTATCCAGAACGAGCTATTTTTGGCACAATGCTGTGATGCGAAGGGTCAAGTCTATTACGCATTCATTGCAAACAAAGCCAGAGTCACTAACTACTCTGGATCACAGAATGACTCTCACCCACCCTACCACACACCCCTTACCCACCCCACCCACCCACTTTCCAGTAACTCCAGCCCCACCCTTCCTGACCCCAAGATGACCTTGGCTTACTCTGGAGGGAATACTGGTGGAAGGAGGGGGGCTGGGGGATGCGACACTCGACACTGACGGGTTGTCAGGTTGTGCGCTTTGTGGCGAGCTGTTAATTATGCATGTAATCAGATAAGTGTTGGAGGGTTAATTTCTGGTGGCGATGCAGTGGGGACGGTTAAGACAGGGATTACGTATCGATCCGCCCGTCCCCGGGGTAGGGATGAGGCGGCTGGCGGTGCTAATGGAATTGTCCCAGACCGGGACCACCTTCTCTGTCTCTGTACGTCCCCCCACCCCCCACCCCACCCCCACCCCCCGCCTTTCCTCACCTCTTTGCCAGCCAGTCCAACCTTTCACCCTCAGTCCCCATCCGCCGAACCTCCTTTTGTCATGTTACCTGCAGCCAGGCTGTAATATCCCTCCCCTCGCCCACCCCCCACCCCCACCCCCCCCCCCCATCCCCCACCCCCCGGTCGTCTTTACGGCCATTATGTCTATGGAAATGTCCGTCTGATCAGACCTGATGCTGCACTTACGGCAGACTACTATGGGTAGTCATAAAGAATTGATCAGAAGTGAATATTGCTTGCATTCACAAACTCACCAATGCTTTGGTTTTCCTCATTTCTTCTCTCTTGTTCAACTTTGATTGTGGCAATAATGCCACTGTATTGTCAGGTTTGTATTAGACTAGTGAAAACAAAGAGATGAATATGAAGGTCTAATTTTCGAATTAAGTTTACAGTGAAACGAAAGTTATGACGACGACGACGACGATGATGATGATGATGATGATGATGATGACGACGACGACGACGACGACGACGACGACGACGACGACGACGACGACGATGATGATGATGATGATGATGATGATGATGATGATGATGATGATGATGACTGAAGTGTTACTGTCTATAAACCTTTGCAGACTAAGTAAGGCCATCAACAACAACATCAATAGTGCTGGTTAGATTTAGGACAAGTCAAGTCTGGAAATCTCAAGTTATTCGTCTCTTACGAATCGCGCATCGTGACACGGTGGGTCTACTCTTACCCCCAACCTCCAGCGGGTTAACTGAAAGGAAAGCTACAGGCAACCATTTTCTAGAGCAATTCTAGCAGTACTCTAGCCTGTGACCCTCCATTACTTCTGTACCATCTGCAATTTGTTTAATGCCTCTGACATCCTTCGGTGCTCCATTAGTTGATGCCAGACACTGGTACTAAAGAGGAAGATCAACAGGATGTTTGCATCGTCATTTGCATGTCTTGATTGTACCTCAGTGGACGGCAGGAGGCAGAGCAGAGCGAGAGGGGAGACAGCAAGAGGCAATAGAGGAGACAGTGCTGGGCGAGAGGGGAGACAGCAAGAGGCAATAGAGGAGACAGTGCTGGGCGAGAGGGGAGACAGCAAGAGGCAATAGAGGAGACAGTGCTGGGCGGCAGAGAGACATGGAGGAACGATGGAAGGGACGGCACAGAGCGATGGAGAACACAGCATGGGGCGAGCCGTGGATGTCCCGGCACGAGGTACCCCATGCTGCTTCCATGTGTGGGACAGCAAGGGCAATGCGTCTGCCCTCCTTGCCGGCCTCAGCTTGGATCACCTCCCTGCCAGCATCGGTCGTTGGAGCTCCATAGAATGGCCTGTCCCCCAGTCCGGAAGCCAGCCCCCTCCAGGGGAGGAAGGCAGCCTGGGGAGAGATCATTTCCGCCACCCGCCATCTTGGCTAGCCAGGGTCGTGAGGTCGTCAATCCCTGTGGTGACCCTCCAGCCCCTTCCTCTCTCACTCCAACCCACCCTCCATCCATCTTTCCCACTAGCCACTTCTTACCATTCATCCGTCCAACCTTTGTCACTACCATCCTTGACTTCTCAAATCTACATCCCCCTTGCCACCACCCAAACTTTTCTAGTCCACTCCAGCCCTATATCCTTTTGATCTGCAGACCCACATTCCTCCAATTCATCCATTCTTTCAATGGTTCAAAACTCACAGACACACTCATACACGTCCCGTGTACACATGCACTCACGCACACATTTTTATCAACAACGTAACCCACACACACGCATGCATGCAAATACATGCACGCGGACGCGCAGACACACACACACACGCATACGTGTATACACGCACACATACACGCGCATACACACGGCTCTTCAATATTCCGCCTCCATCCGCCTCAACTCTTCAACTTCGCCTCAATTTTCTGCTCTCTCTCTCTCTCTCTCTCTCTCTCTCTCTCTCTCTCTCTCTCTCTCTCTCTCTCTCTCTCTCTCCCCTCCAAATCCCAACCCCTCATCTTCCCTTCCACCCCAGCTTCTCACTCCTTTCCTCCGAAGGCTTTGTATTGCGGTGATAGAGGGATGGTCGTACAGGAAAGGCTTGTGACAATACGAGTACATGACAGCGGTCGTCATCCTGAATGGAGTGCTCCACTTTCACTGACGCCCAAACGCGTCCACACAGAAGTGATTGTGGTTTTGGGAAACCGAGTTCATGTTTGATCGGACACTGCAGGAAAGCTATCGCACTCTTCAGATCTTCACTGGGGGACCTGCATTTTACGTAAATGTTTCTCTGAGTGCTGGCAGCACTACAATCATGCGTAGCAAAGTGAGATTGACCTTATTTTTTAAAGCGTGGCATGATTTAAAGTAATTGTTAAGTGATGTAGGTTATTTACGGAACGGAGAGTGTCTGACGAAATGAAATTTTGATTTGTTGTTAGGCAGTATCATTTTGTTTGCAATACTTTATGAAAAATGTATACCAGAAGCTTTCTCAAAGACTCGAAAAGGCAATTGGCGCTTAAGGACCCATGAGTGACGGTTATTTGGCAAGGGAACCATAAATCATGAATATGTCCCTAACTCTTCAATTGTCTTCACGCGTGCCAGGCCGTCGAGTCCGGAATGCTTAGAAGGCAAGAGGCGAGTATCATATGGCTATCGTGGAGAGTACACAAATGTATTCGAGTAAGTTTAATCCAAGTTATCTTGATGTGCGTGAAATCACGAAAGCCTTATCATGTCAGGCAGGGTCAAGAGAAAAGCGTTTCGACTAAATATGAACGCAGTTGGCGTATTCCGGTACATCAGCGTGTTGGACTGCTGAACCTGACGTCTTGTTTCAGAGGAACGTACTTCAGCTCGAGTTTTTCGCCACGAACCTGCTCAAAACACTTTGCGGCTCGAAATGAGGTTGTCAATTAGTTTTCAGTGAGCGTCAGTGCGTTCTTTTCATCCGAAGCCACCATCGAAACGTGACAAGCTATTTGGAAACCCTCGAACATGCCGACGGTTTTTCGTCCCCGTTTGGAAGTTGGCTTGGAGTGTCATGGAAATAATGGACAGTAATTGAGTGATGTATTGATTATTTTGGCTAATTTGCAGGAAACCTCTCCTACTTAGGCCGGCAAGAACTTCCTTCCCATCCTTCGCACTGACAGCTCCAGAGGAGGAAAACAAGGGTACCATCGATTAGGAGGCGTCGCGTCTTCTTACGTCTTGGTCACGGCCTCTTCTTCAAGGAGATGATGAGGTCCTTCTCCTTGGCGTAATCTAGTAAGCTCCGTGACGGACATCTTCACGCTTTGGAAGAACAAGGAATCCTTATTTGCGGCGTCACTGTCTCTCACGAAACGAGGTCATACCTGGATCTGCGCACACGTTGTGAGGACGAGAAAAGCAGAGAGGAGGAGACGAGGAAGAAATGAAGGGCGAGAAAAGAAATGCAAATGAGTATCAAAAACCGATCCGACTTACTAGTGAACAATCCTGTTTTGACTTGAGATTTACTAAACCAGGTAGTATATTGGAGGCCACACTCGGGAGACCGCAATTCTCAGTGAATAACATTTGATGTAAATAATAATTGCTACTGCTTCGCTACATGCTGCATACCATAATGAGAAAGTCTGTTACTCCCATGAGCGATCATCCGGGATATACAGAAGACTCCTGCGAGACAAGCTGGCATTGACTAGATCTGTGGTGCCTGAACACTAATCGGCACTGTTTCCCTCAGCAGCGCTACAGCGAACTGTTATCCTATACATGTGCAGTAAACTGTGCAACATGTTCACTATTCCTGAATGAAGGTGAAACTGTTTGCCCTCGCGTGAGAGAGTCCTTGCCCTTGAATAATACTTCAAGTGAGATGTGCACCTAGTTCAAAGTGTCCTTATCATAACATGAACATATATATTGAAAGCTGACACATTTTCCTTAGAACGATGCCAAGGCTCTGAAACAATGTTCCGGTAATGAGAGGACATCTGTCCAACAGACCCCGTAGTCAGGCTTGACTAGTTGTGTGTGTTCACGCTGTCTTTTCCTGGTTCAGCGTTTTTAATCATATCCACAATGGTCTCCCTGTGGATTCGGGGTAAGAATTGACCCACCGCGTCTCCTCATGCGATTCGCAAGAGGCGAATAACTAGGGACACCGTGACTTGAATTGCGTTTACTCTAAACTGCTCAAGTGATTTTCGTGCTTAATGGCTTTACATAGCCTCCAGAGGCTGATAGGCCGTAAAACACCATCCATCCGTCCGTCCGTCCGTCCGTCCGTCCGTCCGTCCGTTCATCCATGTCCACGACGGATTGCACAATGGACGAAGACTTGTTGCCGCACGACAGAACCTTCGAGGACAGGAGCAGCCGATGGCGGTTTTAAAGTCCCCTGAGGTACTCTTAAACTTGCGGACCTCTACATCATGTTTTGTCCCTTGGATGCATTTTCCATGATCCCAACACGCATCCCTGACCACGATCGCTCTGTAAGTGACTTTTTCGTGCCACAGCTTGCAAACGCGACACTGAAGCCCCTACCAGGAGAAGACAGCTCTCTCGGGACGGTGAGGCGATACGACCAGCAATCAGTGTCTACAGTTGCGACTCAATCAGGCGCTGCTTGTGTGCCATCAACAAATTGGTAACGTGACCAGCGTGCTCCCAGAGCGGTTTTCTGCGCAGCACGCTGTGCTTGGGGATGCTTCTGACGCCGGAGGAATCGCTTACGAACAATGGCCGCTGTCTCTCGCCCACTTGACTCCTGGCCGTGTCAGCAAACGCTGCAAGCCGAGCTCTGGTTCTGGAGCGTGCTCGCTGAAGTGCTTTACGTCTGCACCTGACTCTTTCCTGGGCCGTCCTGATTGTAGTGGTCTCCCACTGAGACTGCGGGCTGCTGTGCTGTGGGGGTGTTGGCTGGGCAGAGTGGTCTCTCGCCCCTCGTGAAAAACCGTCACACAAGGCAGGGCGAAACCGGTTATTGATTTGCGATATGTTGCATGATGATGATTTTGGGACAGGATGGTGTTGCATCCGTAGCGTTTCGTGTTTATGATTTTTCAACAGTCCTGATGGATTGATGAATGCGTTTTTTGCTCATCAAAAGCTGCTGTATGGAATCACATATGTCATCGGCGAGGCGTAGCGGGTGATTTTTCGTAATTTGGATTCGCAGTTGTTCTCGCGTTTCCGTTGTTTCTTCTCTCTCTCTCTCTCTCTCTCTCTCTCTCTCTCTCTCTCTCTCTCTCTCTCTCTCTCTCTCGTCTTCGTCTGTCTCTCCTCTCTCCCCATCCTTCTCTCACCCCCCCTCCCCCACCGCCCCTCTCTTCCCTCTCCCCTCTCTCTCTCTCTCTCCCTCCCCTCTCCCCCCATTTTCTCTTTTGCCCGTCTCCTCCTCATCTCACTTTGCTCCACAGTGATTTACGTCCAAGGCCTCCAGTACCAGCGTTCTTTTCAATCCACTCCACAGGTCCGGTAATGGGGGCAAGCTTTCGATAACCCTGAGACGACACCTGTTGTTCCGAATGCCGGGAAAAAGCAACAAATCCAAAGGCCGCTGGCACGGGCTTTTTGCCCATTCCGCCCCTCCCGGATTGGCCACGTCTTGGGGGCAGTGGTGAATCACGTCCGCCGTCACTGTAAGCGAGCATGTGCGGCCCGCTAGGTAGTCTCTGGACCCAGTCAATTCCCTAATTGTGTTGGCCTGCGCTTTGTGCAGGCATTCCCCCTGCCGCGAACGACGTCTTCTCTCGTCGCTTCCAGTTGGGACCTCGATGATTCACTCCTTCCCGGACCCGACTTTGCCGATTGCCGAAGCTGGGCGCGCTGATCTCGATAGAGTAAATCTTATAATCCCATTTGTGTGTTTTGTCAAACTGATCCGACCCCGCTGTCCATTAGGAGCGCGGCCAAACGGGCCCCCTGTCTTGGGCGTCCGCTCTGTGAATTGGCCCGAGCCCCTCGGGCGGCGTTATAAACGAGGGGTGTGACAACAAGGATGAGTCGGCCGCCCGCCCCTTCTCCCCCTGGGGACCCGCTTGTTGCTGGGCGGGAGAGGGAGCGAGAAAGAGGGAGTGAGTGAGAGAAAGACGAAGAGGTGCGGGGTCACTCCGGGTCGTGTTCATCAGGAGACCTGATGCCGACACAGGGGCGTTGTGTTTGACCCTCTGCCCGCCTGCAGCCTGGTCCAATCGGGCCTCGTGAGGTCCCCGATTTCTTCAGTCTGCTTCCTCCATTGAACAGACTTCAGGGGTGAACATTGCGTCTGCTTCGGATAAATGCCTGCACGTCACATCAACGACCCCTATCAACGTGGCACTTTTGTATTCAAACATGATGTGTACGTGTGTGTGCGCGAGTGAGTTTGTATGTATGAGCACGTAAGTGTACATGCACATGTGCATTCCAGAGTTTGCAGAATTTCAAGAGCTGTATGCTGGACTTGTGTATAAATTCTACAATGATGAACTTTGAATCTTTCTATTCTAAACGGTTTCTTTCGGTTGGAAAGATTTGGGAAGAGTCCAAGTCTCCCTGTCAAGAAACTTGGACGATCCTTACCAGGTACTTCACTGGGGACTCCGTTGACATCTATAGAGCCATTTCCATGTAAACCATGAGAATTGCGATTCCCCATGAGGCCTGTCCTCAATCCGCTTAAAGCGAGTTTCACCACGGGGGACTGCATGGGAAAAACATGCTTTCTCCTGGCGATTGCGCTCATCCGATCGTCCATCAAGAACTGGGTCATGGTGCCGCCTCAGGTGGGACTTGCAGGACAAAGCCGTTGCTCTTCATTTGGCTGCTTCTTCTTCCCCTGAGGAAACAGCTCCTCTCAGCTGGAAGGCCAAGTCTTCCGTGGCCATCGCATTGCTTGTTCCACTGCCGCACGTGCCAAGAGGTCTGCTGTACAAAGTGCTAGGCGAAACGCAGTGGGGCACTATGGCATCCGTCTCTTCTTTAGATTCCTCTGTCTCGTCTCATTTCCTGCGTGTTCCCCCTTCGTCAGGAGTCCATTAGAGTAGTGCTCTATTACAAAGTTTGAGCAATCGTTTGGCCTGGGGATTTTGTCACTAGACTTCGTAATGTTCCAAAACCTTCCTATCAGAAGCCACGGCGGACCTCTGTTATCTAAACTAGTGAAGACTTTAATGATCACATCTCATTTGACTGCAAAATGCCTTTCTGGTTGTCCCCGACACTCTTTATCATGTTAAAAATAACGTGCCAATGGCCTTCTGTTTCCGACGTTTAGTTCACTCTCCTGGCGATCAATATTTTGGGTGTTATTTCGCGTTTAAATTCAGAATGAAACATGATTGCCTGCACGGTCTGTTGTCATAACTTGCACCTCGGGAAATGGACGCTGTTATCCTGTTTGAGTTGGGCATGGTCGACGAGGCACAAGCCTTTCACTGCCGTCGCCAGATTTCACTTGGGCAAATATTCACAAGTTCATTGATTGATGGGATAATGTAGTCAACAAATTATCCCTAATTTCCAAATAGCCTCGATCGAAAAACGCTTCGATCTCTTTGTGCAAAAACGGCCGAACTGCGCCAAGTGATGAAGCGGAAGAATTCCTTCAGCGTTCGCGTTTAATTCCCATGAGCAAAAAATGCCCCCCTGTAGCACATTAGGACATCATTCAAAATTCTGTCCAAGTTTTTGTGC
>JAWQFJ010002569.1:158869-201716 GCA_034096865.1 Theodoxus fluviatilis
GATGGCAGTTTTCTGCTCGTCGTCACCATAGGGAGGATCGCCATTTGATATGCTATTTCACGGCTTGAAAATTGGGGGAAATGAGCTGTTATGTAACGTGGTTGTTGCACACAGGAGTTATGCAGAAGAATGTGGGAAAGTAACAGAGATCCGTGTCGAGTCGTCAGTGATGATGCCCGAATGTGTACATGGTATTTCCAAGCCTCTTCTTTTTATTTCCTCTGGGAGCAAATTAGATTATAGGTATGGAAGGGCTAAAGGGATTTTGAATGTGTATGTCTCGCGAGTTTTCTTTTCTCCTTGCTGTTTGTACTTCATTACACAGGTGAAGTCAAAGTGCTATGTTCAGTCACAACATTTTTATCAAGCAGAGAAAACTTCCAAATTGTTTCATTATACCACAACTGACATGCGAGACAATTAGCTACAACGTGCTTTCTGTAACCAATTCTGATGCTGTGCATATCATTAAATACAAAATCGTACTATAGAGAATGAAAAAGAAAGTGCTACCATCGACAAGGATCCGTGTTACTGCTTTTTTGGATTCTCATTATATCCCAAATTCGTTACTGCAACTGTAACTTACAGTCGAAGCCGCTCGATGCCCCCTGCATCAGCTGGAACCCCTGGCTGCTGGGATTTCAGTGCCTGCTCCAGTAGCTCAGCCAGGGGCTGCTGGACTTTCAGTGCCTGCTCCAGTAGCTCAGCCAGGGGCTGCTAGACTTTCAGTGCCTGCTCCAGTAGCTCGGCCGATGGCGGTCCCTAGCAGCTAAAGAGGCTAGTGGGGGACGTCGGCACAGGGTCAGATCTTTTTGATTCAGCTTTGTGTTTAAACCACCCTGGAAGGTATTGTCAAACCAATCTAGCAGACTATACATGTAGTCAGCGCTAAAGAGAAGTGGCACGGCGGTGATTCTGAGGTGTAACTGCTTTCGGCCGAAGTTATGACCGATCTTAGTGGCAGTGAATGTCGATGCTGCTTGCCTGGAATCGGTCCAGCTTTACCAACTTTGGCGGTTTCGCATCTGATGACGTGCTAAATGAGATAATCAGCAGTGATGCCAGTAAAGATACCGTGAAGCTTTTAGCCGAGTCTAAAGGTCAACTGTCTTCATTGCCAGCCGACAGGCAAAATACCCACATGCCAGCAGACTGTCGGGACGAAGGCCAACGATGAAGGGTTCTCAGCCACAACAGTTCTGCCTAAAGTGGTGGACTGTAATCCACAAGTGCATTTGACCAGGCTGTTGGAGGCGAAAGGGAGTGGAAGGCCTGATGGCCTTTGTCAGCCAATGCCCACATTAGTGCTGGAGTGTCGGGGCTCGTGTCTGCTGCAGAGGGGACAGCCAGGGGCGCTGCTGTGCCGAGTGGCGAGGCTAAGTGCCTGTCAATGGACAGTAATGCGCCTTGGATTGACAGCTCCCTAGATCATGGTGCTGTGTCCAATGAGGGTGGATCCTCGCCCTCCAGGTTAAGTGCGGACTGCAGGGAAAGCTGGCGTGCCAGTCCTGCGTTTAGAGATTGTCTTGTCTAGAGCTGAGGCAGAAGTCCTTTTTTCTCTGGTGATGAGAAGTGAAGGTAATGATAGAGTGTTTCCTTGTCACTCGATGGAAGTATTGCAACATGGTGTGCGTGTATTTTATACACATATATACTAGATGGTTTATCCGTCTCCACCTTTTCCCGTCTCCACCTTTTCCCGTCTCCACCTTTTCCCGTCTCCACCTTTTCCATTTCCCTCCCCCCCTAAATAACCGTACCGTAGATACTTTCCTACCCCCAACCCACCCCCCGGCCTCACCCCCCCCCCCCCGGTCTCACCGCACCCGCCAGCATCACCCCACCCCCTAGCCTCACCCCCCCCCTAAATAACCGTACCGTAGATACTTTCTCACCCCCACCCCCACCCTCCCATTCACGAAACATCAACGCGTGATGAGATGAGTTGAGCTCGGACCAGTAAAACCTCGTGCATCACAAAGCACACGTTGTTGCCAAGTTGCCTCCCTTTGCCCTCAACAGTCCCATGACTAAAAAGTTCCAGAGGGAATATCTCCAGAACGGTCGGAGGTACGCCTTCCAAAACGCGACGACTATACCCCATCAAGTCACGGGGGAGCAACATGCCAAATTTCGCGGAGATCCGTGCACGGGCGGCCGATAGCATAGACTGAATGAATAGATAGATAGATAGATACACTGACAGATACACAGTCACAAAACCGTTTGGGTTATATATATATATATATATATATATATATGTGTGTGTGTGTGTGTGTGTGTGCGCGCGCGCGCGCGCGCGTGCGTGCGTGTGTGTGAGTGTGTGTGTGTGTGCGCGTGTGTGATTACGTATGGGCGCGCATTTATGTGCGCATGCACCTAGCCATGCTCGTTTATCATATGGTCAGTGGATATATTTAGTTTATCTGTCTGTCTGTCTGTCTGTCTGTCTGTCTGTCTGTCTGTCTGTCTGTCTGTCTGTCTGTCTGTCTGTCTGTCTCTCTCTCTCTCTCTCTCTCTCTCTCTCTCTCTCTCTCTCTCTCTTTACTGTCACACGGGTCCTTATGTCGAATTGATAGCGCTCGACTCGCACTAACGGGGCGGAAGTAATCCTGTTTGGAAAGACACCACTGGGTATTTCGTTACCTCCATTTTCCCGGCGGCAGCAATTACTGAGATATATTGTTCGTCCATTTTTCTGCAATTTGCCAAATAGTCGGGGGCGAGCAAGGGGAGATTGATTTTCCCTTGCGCGGCGAACCTCCGTTGCCGCCATGAGGATGCAGACAGGAGCAGAGGGGTTGCAGTCTGCACTTGAAAAGATGGCCGCCTTTATCAGCAGAGGTCTACGCCTCTGGTGTTTCTTTGATCTCGTCCTGAGAGCCAGCGGAACATCAGAGAGCCGTCCTGTCAGGCTTTGGATTTGGGACAGCGTGCACCTCATCGGAGTAATCTTCGATCGCATTGTCAAGATCTCTACGTAAATACAAAGACATAGTATAATGGAGAGGTAAAGGGGCCTTTTTTTGCGACTATCCATCCATTCACGAGTGCTTAAACCGCACGTTTTTACCCCCAGGTCATCGGTCTACTCTAATCATCACAGCAACACCATCTGAACTTCCTGGGGGAAGCAAACATCACTGCAACACCATCTCAACTTCCTGGGGGGAGCAAACATCACTGCAACACCATCTCAACTTCCTGGGGGGAGCAAACATCACTGCAACACCATCTCAACTTCCTGGGGGGAGCAAACAAGCAGGTTGTGGAGAAACGCGCACACGTTTGTGTTTTAACAATCTTCTCGCGTAGCCCCTAACGGGTACCCATTTCACTCGGGGGGTAAGTGGCTGGGGGGGAGGGGGGAGAAGCATTGTTAGTGAAGCACGTACTAACTGCAGGCGACTTCAGGTCAAGCGTGCTAACAACTCGACCACAAAGCCCCACAGCGTATGGTCATTTGATCAAGACATTTACACGAAGACGTGCAAGTGCCTCAGAAAGTTTCCACCGGAAGTTGCCACAAATGGTTACCAACTGATACCAGTTAGGAAAAGCAGACTGTTTAGCGAGGAGGCGATGCGGCTACAGCCAACCAGATGTTCCCGACTAAACTGCTTATGCGGTCATGCCCGCATTCCATAGTCCTACTGCAGTGCGTTCATCTACAAATGAATAGTTCTATCGTTTGGTGGAAAACATCACCATTGCTAATTCTGAAATGAAATCGCTTCTTGACAGCACGCTGTCTTGTCAATCATTCAGGCACGGCGACGCTGGGTACATGTGTACGTAGCGGTCACTTATAGCTGTTGCAGCCACATACTAATGCTTTTTCGTTCTGGTTCCGTATACATGGAATATGCCATAGTCAAACGCAAATACTAGATCGAACTGAGTTAATGCAAGGAATCCAAATACACTAAGAAAACACACGCCCACAGGCTGCGCGCGTGCATTCATGCACAAGCAAGGAAGCACGTGCATGATGGTGGTGCATCAATTTGGAGGAAGACGTCAGTGACTTATATGCAGAGACCACAGCCCGAACAAACATGCACGCACGGATGTACACAAGTGGTTGTGTTTTAATTGAGGCGTACACTCGACTTATGATGAGTATATTGACTCGTGTCTGCTTTCTTCAATGATCTCCACTTGCTTCGGTTTTATTGCAGCCCCCGTTGATCGTGAGCAAGTGATGGACACTGCGAGAAAGGATGATTGATTTCTCTTTTGTAACTCCTGAACTCCAGGTTTTTAGTGTGTGCCTACCCTGCAAGGATGGCCTTAGTCTTAATAAAAGAATGTTGGCATTTACATACGGATTTTAGTCAGGTACCGCAAAGCTTTCCCAAAGAAGTGAGCGTATGCTTACTCTCTATGCTTAGGTCATCACCCTGTATGACTGAAGAGACCCTGTCCTTATGACCCTTATTCTTGATGTCGTAAATGTCATATGGAGAGGTGGAGGAAACATATCGCTACAATGAGTTTTCCTACGAGGCAAAACGTTAAGTGAATAAAGTCCTACATCGCTTAATGGCTTATTTTGCTATGAGGTTCTTTTGTCTCGCTGCCGCTTTAAGATGCGGCTGCCGACGGTAAGGACTTTGAATGCGTATCTCGCAGACCGGACATTCCATCCACAGACCACTATTGAGATGAATGGAATGACAAGGAAAGGACGACAGCACAGGCTGTGATTGCCCTGAAGGCAAGTAGGAGGTGAAGTACTGAGATGATAAGGTCAAAGTGTCAGAGAAAAACTCGTTCAGCTGAAATGGAATTCTTGCATGGATTCTCTTGAAAGGAAAAATTATGCAGCACTTCTTCCCAAATAAACTCGTAGAAACACCGGCGATCTCGACCGTCATTCTCGTCAGGTGCTTGAGAATCGTGGATCGATGTGGAAAGGTATTTTTTGCTTTGTCGTGGTGGACATCACGCCCTCCTCAGCCTTTGTGCAAACACCTGACGTCAACTTGTCACCTCCTCGAATGAACTGTGGCTTAAAAGAAAATGTTTGCTTCAGTGCACTGACAAAATGTGTGTGTGTGTGTGTGTGTGTGTGTGTGTGTGTGTGTGTGTGTGTGTGTGTGTATGTGTGTGTGTATGAGAGAGAGAGAGAGAGAGAGAGAGAGAGAGAGAGAGAGAGAGAGAGAGAGAGAGAGACTCAGTAAGGAGGGACGTGCTGGGGGTTAGATGATAGTTGTATAAAACGACATAAGGGCGGACCAGCTGAAATAGCCTTTGCTTTCTCAAAGATGTATGCAAGCATTGTATCTCGTTTGTCGTCGAAATCGCGTTTGTCTTTTTCAATCTAGTTTGTAGTGAGGCGGTTGGTTGATCGATTGAATGATGAGAGATTGATCAGTGCTTACATCGTTGTGACCGGCACACTTACGACTGTTCTTGATGTCGCTCTGCCACCTTGTGCCACAGCGCAGTCCAAGTGTTCTTTCCCGTCCACAAATCACGCCGCGCGACATTTGAATTGAAGCGCAATGAATGTCGCTGAAACTTAACCAGTGAGATTTCGAAGACTAACATAAATATTTCAAAACTATTCACCTTGATGTGCTGAAAATGCCAAGTCGGTTTAGTGCTATTGAGTCAGTTTGCAGCCGTACGTGTCTGTAATGTTAGACATGTGAACGGCGTCGCATTCTTTTGGCACTTTTTATTTAAAAAAAACAGTTCCTCTTCTCGCAGAACTCACTCATTCTGGAAGAAATCGGTCCTTCGTTGGCATACTCGAGTTTTCTACCAATATTTTCACACCTAAACCTATAGGGAGCGCAAACATGAAAATCAAGCGAGTGCCCCGAAGACGTAATCAGTGTTGAAAAACCAACAGTTCGGCTGAAGAGTTAACTCGAGCGTAGGCGTTCCCTGCTTGACTGGCCCCGAAATAATCATCTTAAACTTTCTTACAAAGGTGACATAGGGAGGGAGGCTTACCCAAAAATTTGACATTTTCCTGCCTTGCTTCTACGAACTGATGCGTTTTCATTATTAATCAACTCTCTGACAAACGACGTTGGACAGTCAATGTCGTTGAAGTGGAAATGCTCGTAGAGAGAAATTCAAAAACTATTTCCGTGACCGCACGAATGCATGGCTAGGAGGGCTCTTCAAACGCCCCTTACAAAAAGTTCAAAAGCCGAAAAAAGCGTGGCGTCCATCTCCTTCCTGCTGGCCACTGCAAGGTAAAGATCGCAGATGGATATCGCTAAAACCACTCGAAGCAATATCGCTTCCATTACTTTCCTCTGCACCGGCCCAAGTAGCCAAGGCCGGCAGATGCTTCTTTCGTGTTGGCGGAGCTGACCAGCCGTGCTTGTGCCATCCAGATATGAAAATCAGATCGGCCTCTGATGTGCCGGCTGAAAGGCGATCCGACAAGGGGGGCACCCAGGCGAGAAATTTCCACGGCAGCTTGCGCAAGACGGCCGGACGAACTTCCCGGGGCTCCCAAGGCCCTGGGGAGGAGGAAGGCTCGTCTTCCTGCGTCTTCCCTATTGATCAGGATGGGAAGAAAAGTGGTCGTGCAGTTTTTCTACCGGCCCCTCAATCCCCCCAAACTTGGGTGCACTATTAGGGTTCAACCCCGCCAGCTTACTATCTAATTTCCCTACAGTTTCAATTCCAGCGTGTTGGGGGCCAATCTGGCTGGCCAGAGAGGAGAGCAGACGGGATGTCCGCCTGCTGAAAAGGTGGATCAGTCCTGGATCCCATCTGATGAGTTTGCAATCCGGATCGACCTTCGAGGTTTTTTCCTTATTGGAGAGGCCGGGAGTTTCAGGGTCTGGGGCTCCTTCCTGATGCCATCTACCTCCTCGCTGTTTTTCTGGGTCTCCTCGACACAGATGCCCTCCACTCGTCCCCGATGATGATAACTGTCTTATCGCTAGAATCTCGGACGTCTTCATTGGCACGAAATTGGGTCTGTAACGCATGACTACATCTCCTGATTCCACACACATTGTTGCACCTTCTCCATTAGGGACTTTTCTGAGTGTCTCATGATGTGGTTGATACTTACTAAATAAAATGAGAATGTTTGGTGAAGTATCGAAACATTTTGACATACTACAGTTTGAGGAACACATTTTGAACGGATGATTTGCATGATTTGATGAATCTTGTTGTGAACCGAGCTCGCATTCCCAGCCTTTTGAAAGAAGCGAAAAGCCCAGCATTCCATGTATCAGCTTAGCTTGCGCAGGTTTTGTTTTCATTTTAGTCTGTCGTTTCACTCTCCAAACCAAAGTACGACAGGGTTCCACTGAGTGAAACGCTGTGAAACTCAACGACGGTTTTCTGTCGTTTGGTTGACTGCTCACAACACAGCTTTACCTTTCCGACATTTGTGTTTCTCGTGTACGTCAATGGGGAGTCCCATGCTCCTGTGTGTGCATTCAGCTGGTGAAGAGAGGGAGAACAGAGCAGGCAGTTTGCCCCTATGCCACTCATCAGATGGTAGGCATGAATGCATTAATAAATGAACAGAGTTGTATGGAATATCACCCTCTGTAGATTAACACTACCAACTACAAAGTGACTACAGCTGGGTAGAGCAAAAGCGAGTTAAGTCTGGAATTCCTTAGTCATTCGCCTCTAACGAATCGCGTAGGGAGACGCGGTGGGTCTATTCTTACCCCCAACCCACGTGAGGTAGAGCTAGCGGGAGTGAAGCCGGAGTTGCCACGTGTCTCTTCGCTCTGGCAACATCTTGCCTCCAGCCCGTCCCTTCTTTCACTTCAATAACAAATGTGGCCTGCTTCTCTTTGTTCTAATAATCCACAAGTGTTCAGGGTGAGGTATGGCATTCTTGCCTCAAGTGTCCCTGAGGTGGTTTTCAAATGATTCCGTGTATGAACTCCGCGTTTTGAATTGATGCGACCAAATGTGAGCCTGTGTGTGCCTGTATGCAAGCTATATGACAGATTTCGTACGTGGATGGATAGAGGGGTATAGAGGACTTGTGCGTCTAAATGCATGTTTCTGTGCTTGTGTGCACACACATGTGTCCAAGCTTGCTTGAATGCATGTGTGTGTGTGTGTGTGTGTGTGTGTGTGTGTGTGTGTGTGTGTGTGTGTGTCCAAGATTGCTTTAGTGCATATGTGTGTATGTGTGCACTCGTGCGTGCCTTAAATATACTGTCCATGCCCATGCAGTGTTATTAGTGCTTTTTGAGTGTTCGTGCATTTGTGTGCATTGAATCTTACAAACATTCGCCAGCGTATACAAGCCTTCCCTCTAAAAATGCGATTAGGTCATCTCGCTTCGAGTCTCAAAGCATCCATCTCAATGATTGAATATACTGCGGCATTGACGCATTACAATGTTCAGATATAACCACAATGATCTGCGTACATTTGACCGCATTGTGATCGCACACAAATGTCAAGCAATAAATGTTATCCACACGATGTAACTTGTCACTGAGGCAGTGCCATAAGAGCTGAAGCATTCCTTTCCAGAGTGCTCCCCAATGAAGATCTGTCAACAAACTACCTCTGCCCTTGACCGCTCTCGACGCATGGAGACACAGCATCTGTCGTTACGAAACTTCTCGCGCTTCAGACAAGACCCTGCAGCAGGAGAGAAAGAGAAGGAGCGAGAGGTAAAACAGCTCCCTGTCACAGAGAGAACCAGAGCCACTCCATCAACACACACACATAGAAGCCCAAGCTACTCTTTAGGGACTCTGGAAAAGTCGACGTGAGAAATTGGCGGGGGAACTCACGTGTCCCTTTGTCAAAGCCTCCCTCTTGACTTACGTCCCCTGGCTTGATCTGAGGAAAGAGAAAGAGAGAGAGAGGAGGAGGAGGATAGAGAAGAAAGGGACAAGGGCCACTCACCTGTTGTGCAGGGATGAAGCGCGCCTGGGTTTGGAGTGGTGCACAAAGCCTGAGGCCGCAAAAAGCTTCAGCCAAAGCGCAGCTGCGGGGAGCGTGAACCTCATCAGGTGTACGCACGGTGTGGCGCGCGTTGACCACGCCGCTCCAATCCAATAATTCCAATCACTCCACGCCAGCCCAGAGCCCCGTCGTTGCCGTTGCTGCTGCTGCTGCTAGTAGTAGAGGAGGGATGGTGATGCTGGTTGTGCCGCTGCTGCTGCTGCTGCGAGATGAGGGAGGCGTGCGGCTCTGCTCCACGCTACCAGCCTGTCCGTCCGCGCCACTGCCGTGGAGCAAGAAGATTGGAGATCGAGTCTTCGTTGAGAAATCAAACTTGTCGTTAAGGAAACTATTGAGGATGTGTTTTTATTCCCCAATACAACGAACAGTTCTCGACGCTCGCTCCTGAATTTCTCCGTAGTTTATGGTATACAAGCAACTTTTCCATTCAGCCTGTTTTCAGTAGGAATTTTTCATCCGATTCATGTTTGTGGTTAAGTTTTCCTCACTTGAGAATGGAAAAACAATCATTGCAGCGCTATGTGATGTATCCTGATACGCAAGCTTTCATTTCACCAAGGATTTTAAAAAGTATTTCAGTGATCAATTGCTTGAGCTATCCAAAACTCTACGTGTAGTACTCAATTTCAGGGAAAGGGTGAAATTAGGTTGAGGCCAGTGGGTCGGCGAGGTCTCTGGTGCCCTATCTGAAAGGTCGCAGGTCACTGCACTTTGACCTTTAATCAAGACTAAGGCAATGACTTGTTCCATACTTAGTGACCTCGTCTAGATAGAGTAGGGGGAGATAGCCTTTGGATTGTGGGGACAGTGGCTGGCTGGAACAGGAATCTAAGTTTTAAATTACTAAGGAAATAATAAAATGACATTATTTTAAAACAGTCCGTAGAGAAATTCTGCATTGACAAACTTCTTATTACGAGAGGATGTCGGGGAACGTCCTCCCTCTTTCGTCAGTTGGATTTGGCAATACTAATAATAGAGAACCTTTATTTCATCCTTTCACTCTTTATCGGAGTTACATTTTTCTCGGGGAATTATACCCCCTGTCGCCGCTGTGCAGCGCCCAGGAACCTGTTTAACTCCCCGGTAGGGGCAGCGCCCACGAACCTGTTTAACTCCCCGGTAGAGGCAGCGCCCAGGAACCTGTTTAACTCCCCGGTAGGGGCAGCGCCCACGAACCTGTTTAACTCCCCGGTATGAGAAGCAATGCGGGTGAAGCTCCTTGCCCAAGGATGCGACTCTAGGATCTGCAGTTTCAAACGCTTCTACCGCTAGCTGCAAGCGACAACGTGCGAGCTCTCTAACCAATGGACACGAGCCCCTCTCATTAAAAGAAAGCAAAATTACACCGCTCCCTTTCCTGAATTATGGTTTATTGCATCATATGTTGATATAATGGGTGTCGTTTGACCCCTGGGACATCTTCCTAGGCACACTGGTGCTGCCTGAAGCTGGCTATGTATATGCAGCTGGAGCTCGCCCAGGAAGCATAGAGACCCATGAATTCAATTGATAAGGAAAGTGTCTTTGCAACTGAAGCTGTTGGAAATTCTTGCGGGAATGCTGAGAGATCCGAATGGACATACAGATTCTTCAATGCTTAGAATAATAGTATGCAAATAGCAGGCTCGGTTATACAATGGTAAGTTACTGTTGAAAAGAAAGAAAGAAAGGAAAACAGTTGGAATGGCCAAGAAGAATTATTGTGGGCGAAATACAGGGATAGATGTTCTGAAGATCGGCGACAGCTGATAACCCCACACTGGACAAAGGAATTTAAAATGTTATTTTACCGAAGATGAAATATTTTACCTGGTTCAAAAGAGGATGAAGTGGTAGCAGAGGGGAATAAGAAACGAAGGGAATTAATTTTGTGCCCTTTTTTGGGGTGGTGGTGGTGGTGGTGGTGTTTGAAAGCATTTTTCATCCTCATCTGTGGTTGAAAGTGTATTCAGACCGATATATTGTCGTGCATACCACTTGCTAAGGAAAGCACTGAGAGAGAGAAAGGGTAGGGAGAGAGAGAGAGAGAGAGAGAGAGAGAGAGAGAGAGAGAGAGAGAGAGAGAGAGAGAGAGAGAGAAGAGAGAGAGAGAGAGAGAGAGAGAGAGAGAGAGAGAGAGAGAGAGAGAGAGAGAGAGAGAGAGAGAGAGAGAGAGAGAGAGAGAAAAAAGAGATGGAAGCTTGCAGGCGAGGGATGGATGGCGGTGTGCGACCCCGGACGAATAAGTCACGGCTAGCCCTCGTCCCCCTCGACGTCTATCGACCCAGCGCTACGCGATCGGACCGTGGAGGGAGAACTGAGAAAAGTTTATCTTGTCCCGCATCGATTTCGGAGATGGCCTTCTGTAGTGCACCGTGCCTCCCGCCCATCAGCTTGACTCCAAGTCACCCAGAGCCAGGAGGCTTTCCCGCTTTCACTAGTTACAGATTGTGTAGGGCTCTCCTTGTCCTTGGATCGCTGTCTCAAGCGCAAGCCGCGCTATCACTGTGGCCTGGCATTTAGGACTGGAGGTGTACCTTAAGGCGAAAGTGTGTATAATGCATGCATCGGGAAAAATAATGGGATCTTGGCTCGAAGTTGGGCACTTTCTGCTTGAAGCTGAAATTCTTGAGTGTAATCATATCGTTTTTTTAAGTTGAAAAATAGAAGCGTATCTTCGCACGACTGCATTTACAATGCATGTGTAAGAAGTGTTGATTTGGGTTCCATGTGTCAAAGAAAACTACCAGCGTGTGTGAAAGTCTTTCAGTTGCATATGGTGTGTAAAACGGTTGAACATTTGTTGGTAGATTATTTATACAATATCATGGGGCCTCTTAACTTAACCAAAGCTGCAAACGGGAATTCTCCTGAGTTAGTGACAGCAACGCGATTTGTTTTGTTTTGTTTTGATTTGTTTTGTTGTGTTGTTATTTGTTTTTTTCATTTGAAAATGTCAGTATTATTGAAGAGTGGTGGGATTCCACGATATGGTAGAATTTGTCTTGTTAATGCCGCTTTTACCGAGGCGAAGAAAGCATTCATGTATTAAGCAGTGCTCGTAGTAACTAGATTTACTTCAAAACAATGTGTTGATTGCTATTTTACTTTTAGGTGCCACGCAAGTAGCAATGTCCATTCCGTTCATGTTAGTCTTCGAAACCGGCCACCCTCGTACCTCATGCAGTGGAGCTTCCTTCGCCATCACCTCTATACGGTCTCCCTTCCCTCGCTGTACATCATCTCTCTACTCCTGCCCAGACGCCCCTCTCTGTGATGTTTCTTGGCTTATTAGATCGAGAGCCGACGTCGTCCATTACCTAGCGCTGGCAATAAGTGGGAGGCTGCGACGCCTGCCCGTGTGTGGAGCAAGGCACGGGGAAGGTGATCCTTCACGTCATCCTCACCCCCAACCCTAACCCCCACCCCTCACCACCACTACCACCATTGCCTGGTCAGGGTGGGAGGAAGAGATGTAAGGAGGGAGGGAAATGGGATGGAGGTGGTACGGATAGAGAGTGAGAGAGAGAGAGAGAGAGATAGAGAGCCAGGAGGGGGAAGAAGTCAATAGCTTGTGTTGGCGGCGAAGTTTAGAGTCTTCCATTTGCTCACAGTTGGATGATTTCAATTCACGCCAGGCTCCCAGGTCAATCTCATTTCCTCCACTTTAAAAGAGCTATGGAAGCTATGGGTATTAATATGGATTTGTGTGGCTAGATCAAAGGATGCCCGTTGTTTAGGATGCTAGTAAACCTAAGAGAGCAAGCGTGCTTTAGTCATTTACGGTGAGCGTACATATCTTGCTCGATTTTTTCCCCCCTGTCTCTCGTCGATGCTTAGTCAAACTCATCATGATCATACTTTTCTCGACTTTTCTCGACACACTGATTTTGAGGAATTTACCATGAAGCGTTGCGTGAGACAACAGAGGAACCCGCTGTTGCTGTGGAGCATGGGACGCGTTGCACATTGAAAAACAGAACCAACACAAAAGCGGTAAATGAAGAGTCGCTTTCAATGACACCGCTAGCACAAGCGCTAATTTTCGACTCTAAAATCGTCAGCAGGCATAAAGCAAAAATTACAACTTACGTGTATATGGTAAAATATCCGCTGAGCGGGGATGACTTACATTGCTCAGATAATAAATATTAGGTTCCCTAAAATCATGAGGCTTGTAAGAAAGTGAAATCAGCTGATGGCTACCCTATAGTGACAGAGCCGTCATCCTCTGAGCAATGTACGTCATCCCAGTTCAATTGATATTTAGTCCTGCGCAGCTTTGTTTTTTGACTCACATGCGAAGCAAAAGTGAGTCTATGTACTGAGCCGTGTCGTCCGTCCGTCCGTCCGTCCGTCCGTCCGGGCGGGCGTCCGTAAAAAACTTAAACGTTGGATTTTTCTCGGAGACTATTAAGTCTATCAACACCAAATGTGGCATGATGGTGTATGATGACAAGGCCTCAAAAAACATACATAGTGACTTGACCTTGCTTCAAGGTCAAGGTCACAGGAGCCATAAATGTGGTCTCAAAAACAGTCATTTTTCACATTTTCCCAATTTTCTCCCACGTTATTGAGAATGGCGACCTTAGCTACAAGTGGTATATAGGTCAAAGCAAGCCCTATCGTTTGATACCAGTTTGGTTGACCTTGCTTCAAGGTCAAGGTCACAGGAGCTCTTCAAAGTTGGATTGTATACATATTTTGAAGTGACCTTGACCCTGAACTATGGAAGATAACTGTTTCAAACTTAATAATTATGTGGGGCACATGTTATACTTTCATCATGAGACACATTTGGTCACATATCATCAAGGTCAAGGTCACTTTGACCCTTATGAAATGTGACCAAAATGGGGTAGTGAACCACTAAAAGTGACTATATCTCATGGTAGAAAGTGCCAATAAGCACCATTGTGCTTCCTATGTCTTGAATTAACAGCTTTGTGTTGCATGACCTTGGATGACCTTGACCTTGGGACAAGGTCACATGTATTTTGGTAGGAAAAATGTGTAAAGCATTTCTTTGTGTATGATGTCATTGCTAGGTTTAGTTGTTTGACCTTGACCTTGAAGGTCACCTGAAGGTCAAGGTCATATAAAGGTCAAGGTCAAGCATGTGAGTCGTATGGGCTTTGCCCTTCTTGTTGTTTTATGCGTGATGAAGATTTTTAAATCGAAAATTTGCGCTTGTACTCGCCGTGCATTTTAATGCGAATCTTCCTTTCCGTTTTTGTTTCAGTTCTGTTTTACGCCTCGCATGCAGTCCACCTGTTACCATAACTCATTGCAAAACTGTTGTCTCTTGAGAATGAATGATGAATAAATCAATGAATGAAGTCAGTCGTTCAGCCTATCAGCCTTTTAGGCTAAATAAGGCTATTGACTATAGAAATCCATTGAGCCGGTTAGAGCACGTCGACTCATGATTTCCTAGTTTCGCCTTTTACGAATCGGATAGGGAGACACAGTGGCTGTCCTCTAGTCCCCACCCCGCAGAGGGTGAGCCTCTGAGGAAGAAAGTGAGGATGCTAGCTGGGGAAACATCCATTCTCTTTGGGGGACACAGCGCAAAGGAGCTTGCACAGTGTCAGAGCCTTCCATGCAACATTACTTCCGGCAGTACGTTTTTCGTCCCTGTCCTTACGAGCGCGTTTGTTTTTACGCGCGTGCCAGCGCATGCGAACTTATGCGTTCATGTGTGTGTGTGTTCGCAGGTGTGTGTGCATGCATGTGCATATGTGGTTATGCACGTGTTTGCATGTTTAACTGGGTCATTTCTACCTGGATTAGCGTATTTCTCTGAACTTGTGCGTACTGTTTTATTTGCATATGTGATTGCATGTTCGGGCACGTTCACGCATGTGTGTCTGTGTATGAACGTGTGTGTGCTTTTGCGCGCGCGCGTTTGTGTGTGTGTGTGTGTGTGTGTGAATGTGTGCGTGCGTGCGCGCGCGCGCGCGTTTATGTCTGCGTCTGTGCGTATGTGTCTATACTTTTGTGCATGCATGTGTCAATGTATTACCGTGCGCACATAATTGTGCTTGCATAAGGTGGTGTGCATGAGTGTGTGCCAGCACGTAGCTTTGAGTTTTGCGCGCGCGCGCGCGCGCGAGAGAGAGAGAGAGAGAGAGAGAGAGAGAGAGAGAGAGAGAGAGAGAGAGAGAGAGAGAGAGAGAGAGAGAGAGCAGAGAGAGACAGAGAGACAGAGAGAGAGAGACAGAGAGAGAGAGAGAGAGAGAGACAGAGACAGAGACAGAGAGAGACAGAGAGAGACAGAGAGAGAGACAGAGAGAGAGACAGAGACAGAGACAGAGAGAGACAGAGAGAGACAGAGAGAGAGAGAGAGAGAGAGAGAGAGAGGAGGGGGGAGGGAGGGAAACAGACAGAGAGAGAGAGAGAGAGAGAGAGAGAGAGAGAGAGACAGAGAGAGAGACAGAGAGAGAGACAGAGAGAGAGAGAGAGAGAGAGAGAGAGAGAGAGAGAGAGATTTTAATCAAAGGCCGACAACCTAAATGAGTGACATTGGTCACCACTAGGAAGCAACATTTTCATAAATATGGATATCTCGTTATTTCCACACAATCAGCAGACAATACCGGTTCTAGCACTAACTTGATATATAAAAATACACTTTGTATTTACATCAAACATCTGCAAGCAGTTTCTCCGCATCTCCGCAGTGCATAGGAAAATAAATGCTGCTACAAGTCTGGTTATCCAGGAAATTTCATCCATTTAAAAACGGGTGACACCCGATATACTGAGAGAGAGAGAGAGAGGGAGAGAGAGAGAGAGAGAGAGAGAGAGAGAACGAACGAACGAACAAACGAACTTTATTTTACAAGGGTAGTGAATTAGGCAGTAGTGTCTTTCTTACATTCAGCCCTTGAGGCAAAATATTCAAATGTGGTAAGAGAGAGAGAGAGAGAGAGAGAGAGAGAGAGAGAGAGAGAGAGAGAGAGAGAGAGAGAGAGGAGGGAGCTGTGGGAAGGGGGAGGAAGGGAAGAGAGAATGAGAGGGGGTGGGTGGGTGGGAGAGAGAGGGTGGGGGAGAGAGAGGGTGGGGGAGAGGGAGGGAGAGAGAGAGAGAGAGAGAGAGAGAGAGAGAGAGAGAGAGAGAGAGAGAGAGAGAGAGAGAGTTGCTTTCTCACTTCTGTCCAATGAAGTCCTGGTCATGCAAAGACAGGGGTCAGGCAAGAATTCCTGGCATAATCGCGTTAGCGAGGAGCGCTCGTGCGTGAGTGATAGACGCTTCCCCCTCACCCCGTGCCCGCTCCCCCTCCTTCCTGTCCCTCCCTCCCTCCTTCCTGTCCCTCCCTCCCTCCTTCCTGTCCCTCCCTCCCTCCCTCTCTCTTCCTGCTAATGGATTCCGTGTCTAATTGAGACTATCTCCAGTTATTAATCTAAATATCAATATCTAACGCAAGGCGGGGAAAAAGTTAGTGTCCCAACCCGATGGAATTGGATGTGGATCATCTTTTTGGGGGCGAGATGTTTGCCTAGAGGCTGCTCCTGTTTGCCAAGAGGTCGAGGAGGAGGGGTTCATTTGGAGGAGGTTAGCGCGAAATGAACATCTGTGTTATCTCAGTTCCTGTTGCTGGGGGCGCGGAGAGCCCAGACGATCTATCCAAGGGGCGCCTGTTGATTTTCCGGCCCTCTCCATAACCACGACGTATTTTCTGATCAAGCACCCGCGCGCAATAGCCTTGCCCCTGCCGACATCCTTCTGTGACAAGAAATTCCAGCTCAAACTCCTGGCGCTATGAGTCAAACGCAATTTTTGTTGCGAATCTTCTTGTAAAAGCATTCGCAACTTTCGCATGAAAAGGCCCAGGATATATTTTGATCTCCAATAGCGCGTGGAATATGTCTGCACGTAAGAGAAAAACAGTTCTATCACATCACACTTAGTCTACGCTCGAATTCATCCTTCTTCATTAATCTGAACCATGCAGGACGATGTCTTTCGCTGAGGCATCCTCGTCCTTTCTCGGGTTGAGCCCCCTGTGGAAAGAAAATGCGTTAGAAGGGGTAATATGCAACACACTTTTTGTAATAATTACGGTTTCCAGAACTTTTTTTCCCAAGTCTTAATAATTTTCTCGGAATATTATTCGGCGTTGAGTTTGCTACAGGTAAGAACTCAACAAGTAATGATTCTCCTTTTTGATTGCACTGCTTCCACGAAAAACAGAGCTGGAATATTCAAATTGACTTTTAACTTAGTAATAGAATCGTCGTCCTCTTGACAGGATTGTTCTGTGCTGCGGTGAAGCAATTGTTGAGAATGAACTGTGTTATTGGTGGTTTTGATCTTGTATTCAACACCGCTAGTCACTTGAAACTTAAATACACCTTTCTTAAACACGAACCTCCATAAATATCTGGGCGCAAAGAGACGTAAAAACGATATCAAATGCTCACTTAAATGCATTATCAAATGTGCAACCGAAGGAGTTAACTCCTGCAATGAAATTCTACATGTTGTCTTCAGGAAATACGATCAGGTCTTCATCAGATTACTTAGTCTAAGGGAGAATCGTTTATAGGGACCCTACAGACTATACAACACCTTTTCTACCTTATACCTTCAAGATGACTGCAACGGGTCGGTTCTGGATTTGACAGAATCAATACTTCATCATCTGCCAAGGACCTTTTATTTGAATTGAGGCCTGGCGCCGATCCTCCAGCAAATACCATCAAGCGCTTTCCAACCCAACACTCGATTCCTGATCCCCCAATTTACCGTTTGAGCACAGGAGTGGGCCTGGCTGAGCCCACACCAAATATCTGCAAGGGAGAGTCCGCGTTTGCTGTTTTGCCATTAAAACTAAAACAACAGTGAGTTGGAGAGGGTGGAAATCGCTTCAAATTGATCTATCATCCCACCCTCGCGCCACCCTATCCCCTAAGTCCTCTACCGGAGCTGCGACGGCGTGGACTCGGCTTCCACTTTCAACGTGAATCACCCAAGGATCGAGTTTTTTCATTCCAGTGTCCCTGTGGTTTGGTTTGGTTTGGTCAAGAAAAAAGAAACTCGAAGTTCAGCTCTCTCTCCTTGAACTCCGTGTGCAACAGAGAGCAGCAGGAGTGACATCTGTTGATGTCAGGTTGCTTACATGTTGAGTCATTGAGAGTATGCTGTTGAAGGCACCATCCTTTTGTGTTTATACGCGAAGACTACTAAGATTGACATTGTTAGGGAAACACTCGACCCAGTGGTTAGCATTCAACGGTGTTCGCTGTAATGAAGCGTTGTTTGAGAATCCAGTGATGAAAGGAGTAGTAGTGTAGGCAACACTACCATTGTGGCCACAAAGACCAGCAATGGGGAAATTGATGGAAAGATAGTGGTCTGAATACGGAGGTGGGCGAGCAAGCTTGGGCGCTTGATAATATGCAAGATGCAGCGCCATGCTTCAGTCCCTGGGACGGGAGAAATTTTAATTATTAATATCTGGCAATTCCCTATCGACTGCTACCCTGTGTCGTTACTATGTGTTGTAACCCTGTGTGTGCGTGAATGAGTATGAATATATGATGGACATTTATGATGCACCTTCCTCTCTGTGATTGTGTGAGTGTTGGTTCAACGTCTATGACATGCCAACACCAACAAAATTCATCCCGAAAGGATCTTCCTCAAAAACCTCCCAACACGTTTTCTACTTTGTTTTGTACTTGCTGTTTTCTGTTTGAAACGCCTTCTGTTTCAGATACCGACTATTCTCATCCACGTTGTGTTCATCTAGCTGCAGCGATTTTTGCCAATGCTATGTTCATCTAGTGAAATTTCACCAAGTCTTCTCTTCCCTACAGAAGCGCACTTGCTCAATCACTCGCTGTAGCGCGCGCTCTCGCAAACTTCTCACGCCACCTGCACCACTCACAGCTTCAGTGCAGGACAGCGACTCTGAACTTCATCTTTCATTCCCTCTTTCTATGGTGCGATCGAATGAACGTGAATTACAAACCCAACACTGACTCGAGAAATACTGCTGACCCATGGAGAATCTCCTAGTGTTGGCTGTTCCCTGACTTTCCTTCAAAGCACGCCTCGTCCCCGTCTACTGAGTCCAGTTTAGGCAGTCTCTGGTTTCTCCTCTCCCCGACCTCTCACGGCGGAAGTATCAATGAAAGTTGTGTTTGTTGGGGGTAATTATATTTGGCGAGAGCGGTAGCTGATTAGCGTGGCGTGGGCCCAAGTGGGAGTGTGTGTTTGACTTGATTTCCTAGGGTAATAGACCGCGTGCGCCCAGGGCTTGCTCACGAGGGACAAACGACCGATGTGGACGAGCAAACCGCGGTCTTTTCCCAGCCGTGCGCGAGAACCGCCTGCCTGAAGACACTGCCCGAGAACTAACGAGGCGAGACATGCAAGAGTGAGGGGAGTACTGGGAATCTGACTGAAGTCGTAAAGGTTGCCAAAGTTGGTTCCGAACTGCGTGCAATGAAGCTTGATTATTTATTTTTTGGGGGAGGAGGGGGATTTATATCGTTTGCTTTTTAAGATAAATGCAATACTTTCTTGCGTATGCCTTACAGATTTGTTTGAAGTTATGGTTTAAAATCATTCTCACAGGCAAGGTTTAGGAATACAGTGTTAACTCTGTTGCGACGGTGCAGAAGGACCTTGAGCATTTTTTTCTCTCGAGAAATTCGGCCAAATTGGTCTAGAATGTTCGTCCTGTATTTTTCTTGTGCCTGCTATCCTGAAGGAAGCTAGCTGCCGTACCCCGCTATTTACATCGTATGAACGATTGCATATCATAGCGTCTGAAATGATGCTTTATTTGTTACTTTTGAAAATGATTTGTCTATCCCATGTTCACCAAATATGTTTCTAATGTAGAATTATCCTTAAAGTTATAATTCACACGCATGTCACTGAAAAAGACATGGCCACTTGTAGGATTATCTGTCTGATTCGTTTTCGCACGTGTGTCGGCATGCATCTTGTGCTGGCTGTTGGCTGCAGCGAAGGCTCCGTGTCTTCCGGGGCCGTGTTGCTTGCTGGTCGAAGGCGTCTGATGAGAACTGCCTTTGATCCGCGGGAGTTCTTCCCCTGGATTTGCCTGGCCCTATCGGTTCCAGCTTGCTGTGGACTCACAGTGGTGCTCGTCGACGTGAATCGGTCCTAGCCAAATGTAACGATCCCGTCTGTATTAGATGTTTGCTGGGAGTTTCATTCCGCAGTTTGCTTAGATTTGTACGCTCTCTCCAAGGTATTTGTGATTCTAATTGTTCAATTTCGCGTCCGTGTCGAATGGTTCGGAACTGACTTTCATTCAGTCTTTGGTAATGCCTGCGTGTTCTCTGTCTTCTCGATTCCTCAACTGGTGACCCGTTCATCCTGTCTTTCATTCTTTCCACTCTAGTGTCAGGTGCTTGTTGATACTCTTTGAGAGGGATGATGGGTTCAACGTGTCACTGTTTTATGCAGTATGAGATGGCATCGTCTACAGAAACTGAAGAGACTACATGAAACTGTTTTCATTTACATAGCAAATAAATGCTGTCGATAATGTGCACCGTATGTGCACGCGAGCTCTAGCTTAGAATTACTGTCTTTTGTGTGCACACTGCTCTAACTCTAAGTATATTTGTCTCATCTAAACGTGTTTCATCAGAATTTATCAGACACATCAGGATTCTTCAACCACAAGTTCATAGGCTGCTGAAGTGAATTGATCGCCGACTTATTTAGGCCTTCCCGCTCCAAGTAGTAGGCAAGAAATACCCATTATCTTTAACCATGGACGTAAGAGAAAAACATTTCTATCACATCACACTTACTCTACGCTCGCATTCACCCTTCTTCGTTGATCTGAAGCAAGCAGGACGACATCTTTCTCGGAGGCATCCTCGTCCTTTCTCGGGTTGAGCCTCCTGTGGAAGTCTCGCATGCTTGTGGAGATCATGGGAATGGACTCGCTGTCTCCTTGACATTCTCACTGACAGTCACGGCGCCGCGGAATCCGGGCTGAGCCGTTCAATCCAGAAGGAAATTTTGAGATTTTCCCTTAGGCCTCGCACCGGCACACAAAAGTGGACGCTGAGAAAGAAACGGTGTCCCCTCTGTGAGTTTCTTCTTGACCCCAATTACGTTTCTCCTGCTCTGACTTCTTGTTCCCCTCTCCATGCCCCTCTGACGCTTCATCTTGTGCTTGCGGCCCTGGTCCAGGTTGGCCGAAGGGAAGCACGTGAGAAGGTCAGAACGCATTGCTTTGTTCAACACCAGTAGAGTCTGATCTGTTAACAGGTTTTCGTGTGTTCCGAACTGGGTTTTTGTAGACGATGCCTAATACTTAAGAAAGAGAGACTTGCGGTGGATCATCCAGTTTGTAGAAAGTTGACGGGTACTGCATTCAGGAGTATAAGTGAGAGTGGGGGTTTTTACCCATCAATCCCCTTCTTTCCCTCATTGTCAACTCATCTCTAATTACCTCTTCCCATTTAATTTGTATATCCCTTCACCTTCACTGTTTCTCTTCACCTTTCTCATAGATCCCCATCGCCTCACTCTCTTACTATCTCGATTTCATCTCTTTTTCTCTACTTCATCATCTGTCTCTCGTAATTCTTGCTATGCACTTCCGTCACTGCTGGGGAAAAAGAACTTTTTAGATCTACCCCAGTCAGACTGGATTTTGCTCTAAGCAGAAAATGGTTTGATGCTGAAAAAACGTTATATGAAAATCGATGGGGAGCTGATGTGGGGATGATCAGTAAGGCCCAGAGAGCCGCGGAAAGAGAAGACAAGTCGAGGCTAAAGGTGGGAGGGCGGGGCTGGGTGTGGGGTTGTGGGGTCTTGAGGGGACGTAATGGGGGCTATAAAAAAAGTCTGACAGTTTGGGTGTGAGAAGAAGCGATAAGGCTGGGGAGAGAAAAAAATCTAAATAAACCCATGGGAAAAGGGATTGAGAAGGTGTATGGAGGTTGGTTACGTGGAATTTGGGTAGTGGAAGCAGAGAGAGAGAAAGCAGGCTGTGTCTGTACTGCCACCGCCTGCATGTTTGTATGCCTGTCCTAACATTCTGCCCAGCAGAAGAAAACAAATGATCCCGAGATTGACAAACTGCACCATCTTGACCATATATGTCAATGAATGCTTCCGGCGCTACTAACCCTAGCATCATTGCTGCCGTCGCGAATCTCTCCATCTCCTCCACTATCACTGCCTTTATGATACACGCCATGTCCACCCTGTGATGACCATCATGAATCAGCCCCAACTTTAGCTCCACTATCACCACTGTGACCACCACCTCTGTCATCACGCTACTGTTACCTTACTACTACTGGTATTGGATTTATCACTGTCACCACCACCACCACCACTGTCGCCACCACTACTGTTACCTTACTGCCACTGGTATTGCCTCATCACTGTCAGTACCATCATCACTGTCATCACCACTACTGTTACCTTACCACTTCTGGTATTGCCTCATCAGTGTCACCACCACCATCACTGTCACCATCACCACCACTGTCGCCACCACTACTGTTACCTTACCACTACTGGTATTGCCTCATCACTGTCACTACCACTGTTGCCACCACTACTGTTACCTTACCACTACTGGTAATGCCTCATCACAATCACAACCACCATCACTGTCGACACCACTACTGTTACCTTACCACTACTGGTAATGCCTCGTCACAATCTCTACCACCATCACTGTCGCCACCACTACTGTTACCTTACCACTACTGGTAATGCCTCATTACTGTCACTACCACTGTCGCCACCACTACTGTTACCTTATCACTATTGGTAATGCCTCCTCGCTGTCACTACCACTGTCGCCACCACTACCACTGTCGCCACCACTACCACTGTCGCCACCACTACCACTGTCGCCACCACTACTGTTACCTTACCATTACTGGTAATGCCTCATCACTGTCGCCACCACCACCACTGTCGCCACCACTACTGTTATCTTACCACTTCTGGTATTGCCTCATCACTGTCACCACCACTGTCGCCACCTCCATCACTGTCGTCACCAGTACTGTTACCTTACCACTACTGGTATTGCCTCATCACTGTCATCACCAATGTCGCTACCACTACCACTGTCGCCACCACTGCTGTTACCTTACTGCCACTGGTAATGCCTCATCACTGTCACCACCACCACCACCGCTGTCACCACCACCATCACTGTCGCCACCACTACTGTTACCTTACCACTACTGGTATTGCCTCATCACTGTCACCACCATCACCACTGTCGTCACCACTACCACTGTCGCCACCACTACCACTGTCGCCACCAGTACTGTTACCTTACTGCCACTGGTATTGCCTCATCACTGTCACCACCACCACCACTGTCATCACCATTACTGTTACCTTATCACTACTAGTATTTCCTCATCACTGTCACCACCACTGTCGCCACCACTACCACTGTCGCCAAAACTACTGTTACCTTACTGCCACTGGTAATGCCTCATCACTGTCACCACCACCACAACCACTGTCGCCACCACCATCACTGTCGCCACCACTACTGTTACCTTACTGCCACTGGTAATGCCTCATCACTGTCACCACCATCACCACTGTCGCCACTATTACCACTGTCGCCACCACTACTGTTACCTTACCGCCACTGGTATTGCCTCATCACTGTCACCACCACCACCACTGTCATTACCATTACTGTTACCTTACCACTACTAGTATTTCCTCATCACTATCACCACCACCACCACCACCGACATCACCACTACTGTTACCTTACTGCCACTGATAAAATTATTGTCTCATCACTGACACCACCACCACCACTGTCATCACGCCACTGTTACCTTACCACTACTGGTATTGCTTCATCACTGTCATCATCACCACCACTGTCGCCACCACTACTGCTTCCTTACCACTTCTGGTATTGCATAATCACTGTCACCATCACCACCACTGTGGTGGACAGCTAGTATGTATCACGAAGACCTCTCGGCAGCATACTACCAAATCCTCGGTGTTCAGTAATTGACCCTTGAATTCTGACACAGTCAGTTTATTGCAATATTTGAGGAAGGCCAAACTCAAGGAAAATAATCAAAACTCAGAAAATGCGAACCTTTGTGCTTGTGTAGAAGGATTAAAGACTGTGAGAATGCAGGTTTACTGGTGGAGGTGGAGACTTATCAGCACAGAAGACAATCGTGAGCATTCGGTAAAATGTATTCACCAGACCTCCTGCTGAATTGGTAAGGGGAATGATGTCCAAAGTGTGGTGGAGACAAGGTTGAAATAGTGGACTACTTTGAGAGTTATCAGTGGCACTAATGTGATGGTGGTAGCAGTGAGGTGATGACAATGGTGATGATGATAGTGGTGATGATGGTGACGATGGTAGCGGTGGTGACATTGGTGGTGATGATGGTGATGGTTGAGGGTATACTGGTGGTGGTGTCGGTGATAATGGTAATAGTGGTGGTGGTGATAGTGGCAGTGGTGTGGTGGCGATAGTGATACTTATGGTGGCAAAAGTGGCAATGGCAATAGTGGTGATGGTGATATTGATGGTTCTGACAGTGATAGTGGCAGTGATGGTGATGATGGTGGCAGTGGTGTTGGGGAGACAAGTGGTGATGATAGTGGTGGTAATGGTGATAGTGGTGGTGGTGGTGACAATGATAGTGATGCTGACACCAAACCACTTTATGCAATATTGCTTCATCTCTCCCTAGACTACAGTACGTCATATTTTGTCGCAGTGTAATCACACCTAAATAAAGTGTTATGTATAGCTGCTCGATACTCCTCTCGTCAGCCATACATCCTGACTGCTGGGCTTTCGAGGCCTCCCCCAGCTTCATACTTCATCAAACCACATCACACTATTCCACACACCAAACCACGCGTCACATCACACCATTCCACACACCAAACCACACGTCACATCACACCATTTCACACACCAAATCACGCGTCACATCACACCATTCCACACACCAAACCACACGTCACATCACACCATTCCACACACCAAACCACACGTCACATCACACTATTCCACACCCCAAACCACATCACACTATTCCACACACCAAACCACACGTCACATCACACTATTCCACACACCAAACCACACGTCACATCACACTATTCCACACACTAAACCACACGTCACATCACACTATTCCACACCCCAAACCACATCACACTATTCCACACACCAAACCACGCGTCACATCACACCATTCCACACACCAAACCTCACGTCACATCACACTATTCCACACCCCAAACCACATCACACTATTCCACACACCAAACCACGCGTCACATCACACCATTCCACACACCAAACCACACGTCACATCACACCATTTCACACACCAAACCACGCGTCACATCACACCATTCCACACACCAAACCACACGTCACATCACACCATTCCACACACCAAACCACACGTCACATCACACTATTCCACACCCCAAACCACATCACACTATTCCACACACCAAACCACACGTCACATCACACTATTCCACACACCAAACCACACGTCACATCACACTATTCCACACACTAAACCACACGTCACATCACACTATTCCACACACCAAACCACACGTCACATCACACTATTCCACACCCCAAACCACATCACACTATTCCACACACCAAACCACACGTCACATCACACTATTCCACACACCAAACCACACGTCACATCACACCATTCCACACACCAAACCACACGTCACATCACACTATTCCACACACCAAACCACACGTCACATCACACTATTCCACACACTAAACCACGTGTCACATCACACTATTCCACACACCAAACCACACGTCACATCACACCATTCCACGCACCACATCACACTATTCCACACACCACATCACACTATTCCACACACCAAACCACACGTCACATCACACTATTCCACACACCAAACCACACGTCACATCACACCATTCCACACACCACATCACACTATTCCAAACACCATATCACACTATTCCACACACCACATCACACTATTCCACACATCAAACCACACGTCACATCACACCATTTCACACATGAAACCACACGTCACATCACACCATTCCACACACCAAACCACATCACACCATTCCACACACAAAACCACATCATACCATTCCACACACCAAACCACACGTCACATTTCACCATTCCACACACCAAGCCGCATCACACCATTCCACACACCAAACCACATCACACCATTCCACACACCAAACCACACCACACCATTCCACACACCAAACCACATCACACCATTCCATACGCCAAACAACATCACACCAATCCACACACCAAACCACATGACACATCACACCATTCCACACACCAAACCACATCACACCATTCCACACACCAAACCACATCACACCATTCCACACACCAAACCACATCATACCATTTCACACACCAAACCGCACGTCACATTACACCATTCCACACACCAAGCCACGCGTCACATCACACCATTCCACACACCAAACCACACGTCACATTACACCATTCCACACACCAAACCACACCACACCAATCCACACACCAAATCACGCGTCACATCACACCATTCTACACACCAAACCACATCACACCATTCCACACACCAAACCACATCATACCATTCCACACACCAAAGCACATCACACCATTCCACACACCAAAGCACATCGCACCATTCCACACACCAAACCACATCACACCATTCCACACACCAAATCACGCGTCACATCACACCATTCCACACACCTAATCACACGTCACATTTCACCATTCCACACACCAAACCACATCACACCATTCCACACACCAAACCCCATCACACCATTCCACACACCAAACCACATCACACCATTCCACACACCAAACCACACGTCATATCACACCATTCCACACACCAAACCACACGTCACATCACACCATTCCACACACCAAACCACACGTCACATTACACCATTCCACACACCAAACCCAATCACACCATTCCACACACCAAACCTCACGTCACATCACACCATTCCACACACCAAACCACACGTCACATCACACCATTCCACACACCAAACCACATCACACCATTCCACACACCAAACCACATCACACCATTCCACACACCAAACCACATCACACCATTCCACACACCAAACCACACGTCACATCACACCATTCCACACACCAAACCACACGTCACATTTCACCATTCCACACACCAAACCACATCACACCATTCCGCACTCCAAACCACATCACACCATTCCATTCGCCAAACCACATCACACCATTCCACACACCAAACCACACGTCACATTTCACCATTCCACACACCAAACCACATCACACCATTCCGCACTCCAAACCACATCACACCATTCCACACACCAAACCACATCACACCAATCCACACACCAAGCCACACGTCACATCACACCATTCCACACACCAAGCCACACGACACATCACACCATTCCACACACCAAACCACACGTCACATTACACCATTCCACACACCAAACCACATCACACCATTCCACACACCAAACCACATTACACCATTCCAAACACCAAACCACATCACACCATTCCACACACCAAACCACATCACATCAATCCACACACCAAACCACATCACACCAAGCCACACGACACATCACACCATTCCACACACCAAACCACACGTCACATTACACCATTCCAAACACCAAACCACATCACATCATTCCACACACCAAACCACACGACACATCACACCATTCCACACACCAAACCACACGAAACATCACACCATTCCACACATCAAACACCACGTCACATCACACCATTCTACACACCAAACCACATCACACCATTCCACACACCAAACCACATCACACCATTCCACACACCAAACCACACGCCACATCACACCATTCCACACACCAAACCGCATCACACCATTCCACACACCAAACCACATCACACCATTCCACACACCAAACCACATCACACCATTCCAGACACCAAACCACATCACACCATTCCACACACCAAACCACACGTCACATCACACCATTCCACACACCAAACCATATCATACCATTCCACACACCGAACCACACGTCACATTACACCATTCCACACACCAAACCACATCACACCATTCCACACACCAAACCACATCACACCATTCCACACACCAAACCACATCACCGCCATTCCACACACCAAACCACATCACCGCCATTCCACACACCAAACCACATCACCGCCATTCCACACACCAAACCACATCACACCAATCCACACACCAAGCCACACGTCACATTACACCATTCCACACACCAAACCACACCACACATCACACCATTCCACACACCAAACCACATCACACCATTTCCACACACCAAACCACATCACACCAATCCACACACCAAACCACATCATACCATTCCACACACCAAACCACACGTCACATTACACCATTCCATACACCAAACCACATCACACCATTCCACACACCAAACCACATCACACCATTCCACACACCAAACCACAACACCGCCATTCCACACACCAAACCACATCACACCAATCCACACACCAAACCACAAGTCACATTACACCATTCCACACACCAAACCACATCATACCATTCCACACACCAAACCACACGTCACATTACACCATTCCACACACCAAACCACATCACACCATTCCACACACCAAACCACATCACGCCATTCCACACACCAAACCACATCACACCATTCCACACACCAAACCACATCACCGCCATTCCACACACCAAACCACATCACACCAATCCACACACCAAACCACATCACCGCCATTCCACACACGAAACCACATCACACCAATCCACACACCAAACCACAAGTCACATTACACCATTCCACACACCAAACCACATCATACCATTCCACACACCAAACCACAGGACTCATCACCGCCATTCCCGATGGAGCCATTGACCTTTGACTGCCATGTTTTTTGCAGAGCTACGTGGAGGCGGGACTGGTGAAGGTGACGTATGGGTCACGTGACAGCAAGGTGGACTTCCTGCACGTGGAGAACCTGGCTCTTGCTCACCGTCTGGCTGGCGAGGCTCTCTCAGCCAAGAAAAACTACCTTGCTGTGAGTTGTTTCCTCTGCAGTTCTATGACAGTTATTAAAAGTCATCCAGAAGGTTTGGAGCGCCATATTTGCTATTTCCAAATGGCGACTCTTGTTGGAACTGCTCTTGTGTTTCTGACTCATGTGCCATGGCGTGAAAGGTTTTCCCCCTGGAAATTCGAAAAATCTTATGATAGTAAGAGTTATCTCGTTATCTGAATTACTACGGCTAATTTGTTGTTATTGATTCATGTCTTTTTGTAGATGTTGATTACATTTCAGAGTATTGTTTTGGTTGATTCACATGAATCAGTTTCAAAATAACTTGCAGATTGTAATTTCCTGTGTGTATTCAATTATCGTATACCCAGAAAGAATAAAATCGCTCGGTAGGTTCTGTTGTAGAAGATGTTGCATAATTTGTCATCATCAAAGTGACACCAAGCTGACCATCTCCTTCCTTTATCCCTTACAAGTATTGCTGGATATTCACCATTAGGTGTTTTTCGATTATGGTCAGTTCAGTGTGACAGTATCACACGTTTGTCAGTGTGCCTTTGAAATATTTCACCTTCCTGCGGGACCAGGGGACATCCCTGAGCCAGAAGGGCATGCACGCCAGACATGTGCATCAGGAGTCAGGCAGTGGGGCACCCAGGCTTGCCCTTTGTACCGGACTTAATCAGTCATAGCTCTCTTCAGTAGGAGTGCAACAGACTCGCTTGCATGATTATTTCATGTGGCATTTCCATCTTTCCAAGTATCAATGCCAGAGTCATTGTTCAAAGGAAGTTTGGAAGAATGTTTCGAAAATCGAAATGCGCATCCTGAAGACTATTTAGGCCAGAAGTTTGAGAAATATAGACTCATCAAATCACAGCGTGCAGCCATCCAACACAACACGGTATGACATATTACAACACTCTACCACACAACACCATTGCCAAACCACATCACAATATACCCTGCCAAGCCACACCTCACTGTGCCGTGTGCACCACGTACACGCATTACCATGTAACACCATAACTTCCAACTAGTTGACATGCCTGAGAAGGAGGGCAACCTACGGGACCATGGAGTGCTGTGGAAGTCTGGCACTATGACACCCTGTCCTGCCCTTTGCATTGGCCTTAATCAGTCATGGCTGTACAGCAGGAGCACTACAGAGAGACCCGGATGAATATTTCACGTTGCATTTCCATGTTTTGACTGCAAGTGGCTTGGCTGGCTCCGTCCCAGGGCGCCTCTTGGTCGGGGCAGTCTGGGCATTTCCATCACTGGTACCAGTGTGGTACTTCCTGCAGTCTCCCCACTGCGTAGTCTGCATGGTCCTGTGAGGGTTGTATGGGCATTTCCATCACTGGTACCAGTGTGGTACTTCCTGCAGTCTCCCCACTGCGTAGTCTGCACGGTCCTGTGAGGGTTGTATGGGCATTTCCATCACTGGTACCAGTGTGGTACTTCCTGCAGTCTCCCCACTGGGCATTTCCATCACTGGTACCAGTGTGGTACTTCCTGAAGTCTCCCCACTGGGCATTTCCATCACTGGTACCAGTGTGGTACTTCCTGCAGTCTCCCCACTGGGCATTTCCATCACTGGTACCAGTGTGGTACTTCCTGCAGTCTCCCCACTGGGCATTTCCATCACTGGTACCAGTGTGGTACTTCCTGCAGTCTCCCCACTGGGCATTTCCATCACTGGTACCAGTGTGGTACTTCCTGCAGTCTCCCCACTGCGTAGTCTGCACGGTCCTGTGAGGGTTGTATGGGCATTTCCATCACTGGTACCAGTGTGGTACTTCCTGCAGACTCCCCACTGGGCATTTCCATCACTGGTACCAGTGTGGTACTTCCTGCAGTCTCCCCACTGGGCATTTCCATCACTGGTACCAGTGTGGTACTTCCTGCAGTCTCCCCACTGGGCATTTCCATCACTGGTACCAGTGTGGTACTTCCTGCAGTCTCCCCACTGGGCATTTCCATCACTGGTACCAGTGTGGTACTTCCTGCAGTCTCCCCACTGGGCATTTCCATCACTGGTACCAGTGTGGTACTTCCTGCAGTCTCCCCACTGGGCATTTCCATCACTGGTACCAGTGTGGTACTTCCTGCAGTCTCCCCACTGGGCATTTCCATCACTGGTACCAGTGTGGTACTTCCTGCAGTCTCCCCACTGCGTAGTCTGCACGGTCCTGTGAGGGTTGTATGGGCATTTCCATCACTGGTACCAGTGTGGTACTTCCTGCAGTCTCCCCACTGGGCATTTCCATCACTGGTACCAGTGTGGTACTTCCTGCAGTCTCCCCACTGGGCATTTCCATCACTGGTACCAGTGTGGTACTTCCTGCAGTCTCCCCACTGCGTAGTCTGCACGGTCCTGTGAGGGTTGTATGGGCATTTCCATCACTGGTACCAGTGTGGTACTTCCTGCAGTCTCCCCACTGGGCATTTCCATCACTGGTACCAGTGTGGTACTTCCTGCAGTCTCCCCACTGGGCATTTCCATCACTGGTACCAGTGTGGTACTTCCTGCAGTCTCCCCACTGGGCATTTCCATCACTGGTACCAGTGTGGTACTTCCTGCAGTCTCCCCACTGGGCATTTCCATCACTGGTACCAGTGTGATACTTCCTGCAGTCTCCCCACTGCGTAGTCTGCACGGTCCTGTGAGGGTTGTATGGGCATTTCCATCACTGGTACCAGTGTGGTACTTCCTGCAGTCTCCCCACTGCGTAGTCTGCACGGTCCTGTGAGGGTTGTATGGGCTGATGATAGATTTGAATGCCGAGGGAAATGACATCAACGGTCATGCTCTTTCCAGTCGATGCGCAAAAGCCAACCGCCATTGCCCTTGGCACTGGGGTGAGTGTGTTTTCGGGGCCCTCACCGGGCCTTCCCTTGGGCCTCCACTAAATTGCGCCTTGCCCTTTTTCACACTCCACGTCCATCTTTGTAGATGCGCACGAACCAGCGGGAAATCCATGCTCTATATTGTTCTGATGATGTTGCCTTTTGTTGTCTCACCAGGGAGGGCAAGCGTATTTCATCTCGGACGGGAAACCAATAAACAATTTCGAGTTCTTCCGTCCCCTGGTAAGTGGTGTTGCGATCTTGACAAACCAGCGTATCTTATATATTTCTTTTCAGGGCTTTCAACTGAATAAGCTTTGTGAATCAAGATATATTTTTAGAAACTCGTAGATTGACTCCATGTTGATATGTGAATACTAGAGATTGCCCCATGGCCATCCGTCAGACCCGTACAGTATGGAGCGTTTGGGCTCTGTCAGCTGTCTGTATTCATCCAGTGTAAACGGAAACACTCTTGAAGTATAGAACAAGGTCGAAAAAAAATTAGTATTTTCATTCGGGTTGGCGCGCGCGCAGACGGAGAGAGAGAGAGAAGAGACAGAGATGATGAGATGAGGACCTAGTCTAGGAATGTGTGTGTGTGTGCTTGTGTTTGTGTGTGTTGGGGTGTGGGTGTGTGGGTGTTTGTGTGTGGTGTTGTACCGTGTGTGGGTGTGTGTTGTGTGTGTGTGTGTGTGTGTGTGTGTGTGTGTGTGTGTGTGTGTGTGTGTGTGTGTGTGTGTGAAAAATGGTTTGAGAACCAGATGTGAGTGACAAAATACTACATTAAACCACTACCATTACTTTTACCTTCAAATTAGTTCAGTTGCGAAAGAATATTCTTCCAAGAATGGAAGTACTATTGACATGCCTCTGTCATCCTCTTGTTAATATGTTATATATTTCTTTTTGATTTAGATAAATACTGATTTTCTTTCCAAAGGTCCAGTGTGTTACACCCCATGAACGAAACTGTTTTTATCTATTGAAAACAACTTACCTGCAGTTTCCTTCTCTTCAGCCTCATTGTATAAATTGTATGTATTTCAGATTGAGGGGCTTGGCTACACCTACCCCAGCATCGTCCTACCGCTGTCTTTGGTGTTTTGGTTCGGTAAGCATCAGAGCACCTTTTTTTTAATAGAAAGAAATGTATTTGATAGAAAAGTCGGGGGGGGGGGGGGGGGGGGGGGGGGGGCGCGAAGAAAACATGCTGATGGTTAAAACAGTTTTGCAGTATTGAAAAGCACATTTTGGCTCAGGTGCAGGGCAATACATATGGTTCTCATTATTGTTTACCATTCAAGCCCTTCATGACAAAAAATTGCTTCAACTAACTTGAAACTTTTTCTGATTATATTCCGTTCAAGCAGTACCTTTTTCTACTTGTCATGACTGTCAGTAGATACATCTTGAAATCATCGATTTTGGGAAGTGCATTTCTCATGTTTCTAAAAAAAAATGCGTATTCTAAGGAGTAGAATGATATGGTTTGTCACATTGTCCTATGCAGAGGAATCAGTAGTTTGAAATATCCAGTTAATTCACATTATGCCATATATCAAACCAAGTAAATGCACATTTTTCTGTCTTTTGGCTAATTCGATAACTGTTTCTGATAATTTATTCAACAAATGTGTGCATAATACAAACTATGTATTATGGCAGAGTCGATTCTCTTTGTAAAATCACAATCTCGTAGAGGGTCGCCCCTCCTGTTAACGTGAACTACGGCACCAATATAAGTCTTGTTGCGTGACGTGGCCCTATCGTTCCAGCGTACCTGACGGAGAAGGTTCACAAACTCGTGGGGGGGATCTACAACTTCCAGCCGCTGCTGACTCGAACTGAAGTGAGTTTAAACTTTTAGCCGTTCACAATGGACTTTGTAACAATTCGCCAAAGCTGTTGCATTCCAAGACATTGTTTGCTTTTCCTGAGTGCTTTGATGGAGTCTCAACCTTTCCCCAACTGGAAACATCTGTCTATTCGGTCCTGGGAATGACGAGGGTCTGAAGAGTTTTCTCCCTTTTATGGCTGTCGCTCTGAAATTGCCTAATGTCGTAGCGAGAGGGCATGCTCCTAAATTTCTGACGACGACGACGACGATGATGATGATGATGATGATGATGATGATGATGATGATGATGATGATAATGATGAATTGAGTTCCACGGCTTATCAGCCTCAGTAGGCTATGAAAGGCCATTGACTACAGAATCACCGAAGCTGGTTCAAAGAAGAGCAATTCAAGTCTCGCTTTCCCTAGTGATTCGCCTTTTACAAATCTCGCATGGCCAGCAGGAGCGGTGGGTCGAGTCTTGCCCCCAATTCACAGGAGCTTTGACGGTGAAATGTAAAACAATTTGTGTTGATGAACATGGAATGATACATGATGGTGTATGGCCGCTCAAATTCCTTTGCAAACATTGTTTGGATCCAGTTTCTTTCCCCTTTTTAAGCATGGCAGTGTGTGCTGGTGCACATTAAAACAAAGTCATGAGAGAGAGAGAAGAGAGAGAGGAGACGAGCAGATAGATCGCGATGAGAGAGCAGAGGAGAGAGAGAGAGGAGAGAGAGTAGAACGACCGAACGAACTTTTATTTTTACAAGGGTAGTGAATTAGGCAGTATTGCCTTTCTTACATTCAGCCCTTGAGGCAAAATATTCAAATGTGGTAAGAGAGAGAGAGAGAGAGAGAGAGAGAGAGAGAGAGAGAGAGAGAGAGAGAGAGAGAGAGAGAGGGGGGGGGGCTGGGGAAAGGGGAGGAAGGGAAGAGAGAATGAGAGTAAGAGGGTGGGTGGGTTGGAGAGAGAGGGTGGGTGGGTTGGAGAGAGAGGGTGGGTGGGATGGAGAGAGAGGGTGGGGGAGAGGGTGGGGGAGAGGGAGGGAGGGAGGGAGGAGAGAGAGAGAGAGAGAGAGAGAGAGAGAGAGAGAGAGAGAGAGAGAGAGAGACAGAGAGAGAGAGACAGAGACAGAGAGACAGAGAGAGAGGAGAGAGAGAGAGAGGAGAGAGAGAGAGAGAGAGAGAGAGAGAGAGAGAGAGAGAGAGAGTCAGTATAGTTATCGCAAGAATTATACATTTGCAATTTCTTAAACATACTAAAATGGATAGATAGTGTATCAGCGAAGCAAAATTTAAGTATGGAACTTGAAGTGACTACAATGACATATATGTACATAAAAAACAATTTCTTAATCATCCAAATGTTAAAAACAAATACATACATGTAGGCCAAAGCCTCTTGGTGTACACTCTCTCCCCTACTCTCCCACCCCCAATCAGCCGGAACCCCTCCAATATTTCAGCCAGGGATGGCTTGAAGTAAGTGAAGAATGGACAATGTAAAGTACACACTTAGCCGTTCCAATGTCTAGGCGTCAGATGAAAGCATGGAAAACTATGTCATAGGATGATGCCTGAGAATGGTGCGAATTTTGTCTTTGAACATAGGCAAAGATTTGACACGTTTAATGTCATCAGGCAGAGAGAGAGAGAGAGAGAGAGAGAGAGAGAGAGAGAGAGAGAGAGAGAGAGAGAGAGAGAGAGAGAGAGAGAGGAGAGAGAGAGAGAGAGAATTTCTAAGCATATCTGTACATGCATGTCCTTCCTCACTAGGTCGAGTACAGTTTCTTTGAAACCACAGTATATTACACAACATCAGTGCTTTTATTCTCAAGAGCCCCAAATTACGTACGCAAAACGCATTATCATGAATCATTCTCTTTAATGCAATCAATGCAGCAATGTGAATGAAATCTCTAGATATGATTTCTGGTGGAGGCAGCAGATGTTGGCAACATGTGTCGGCAAGCTGAAGTCTGTGTAACTCTGGACAGCCAGGCTGTGTCTGAAGGCAATGCAAACATTGTGTTTCCTCGCTCTGCCTGCATCAACTGTTTGTGCAAGGCTGGGCAGGGTCCCAGACGGAAAGCAGTTGTGTAAGTTATGATATCACTGGAGGGCTTTCACTCACATGTGCGGCTGCTCAGTTTGTTGATGCAGAACGTTCAAGGTCTGCATCAGACAAAAGCTCAGGCCGTGTTTTGGTTCAACAAGGTCATTGACTCCCCAGGGTCATAGCTGTGTGAGTTTGGAGTTGTTTTCCCCTTGCCGCCCGCTCACAAGCAGTACCTCTCACACAGGAGTCTATGCACATTTCACCAGCATGCCAACAAAGGTTGATTAACGACTGCTGTCACGTATACGCATGTATGTAGACATCGTCCCACACGTAAGCATTGACTGAAGGCTCACACAACCTCACACAGCTACGCACTTTCATGCACACTGGTTCGTCATTTTTTTATTAAGTCAATGGCGTCAGATACTGAAGCCCAAACTCTGATACCCAGAAACCGTGGCAGTGAAAGCAAGCTTCAGCTTTGTCGTAATTAGGGGTCGCTTCAGAGTACCGTTTTTGCATTGTTCTTTTGTTTAGGGCCTACAAGGGTTACTAAACGTTGGTGTATCAAACTAGTGACTTTATTTCCAGGAGATATGGTCGGTGGCAATTTCTTTCCAAGCAGTTATCTAAGTGCATCGTGCCTGTAAAAATTCCGAGGTAGTTTGTGTAGATGTAGACAGATGCTCCTTTCCTACATTTAGTATTGACTAGCAGAATAAATTCGTTATGAACATCCCGTTTGCTATTTTTGTAATCGCATGGCCCATCCAACTACGGGAATGTTTCGTTTTGAGGGTTTAATCCCGAACATTTCAGTCTTCTCTAGACATTTGCATTTGACACTGAGTGCAAGAAAAAATGGCATAGTGTAGCAGGACATCTCAGATGGACCGTTGCCAAGCTTATGGATGTGTTGTGTAGATGGTCCACCTCTCACAACCATACAGCAGAGACGTTATTGCCTCACCCTGAGCAAGCTTGAAATCCTTTCATCAGTTAGGTTCTGCCTGCACACACATGCACATGCACACACACACACGCGCGTGCGCGCACATCACCCTCCATCCCTCTCTTTTTGTTTTTTAGTTTTTTAGTAATTGTTCAAGTATATGTAACATCTAGTGAAATACATGTATTTGGGTTGCATCTTCGTGAAGGTGCTTATGAAGTAAATCAAAGAGTATGTCATGGGTCTTTTGTGTGTGTTTTAGGTCTACAAGACTGGAGTTACACACTACTTCAGCATTGGCAAGGCAGAGAAGGAACTGGGCTACAAGCCCATCATTCAGAACGACCTGAGTGAGGTTGTGCGTCACTACCAAAGGATGGGTCATGGCAAACAGAAGTCCAAAGGCTCCAATTTCTTTGTCAACATCTTTCTAGCAGCCATTTTTGTCTGCCTCATCATGTGGTTTCTACCCTTGGTTAAGTAGTAGTCCTTCACCCTAAGCAAATCACCCATGAGCTGTATAATGCATAACCTGTGCACATACAATATGTAGTGTTTGTGCTCATTACCTGTCCTGTATTTGCTATGGACACATTACATGTCAAATTTGGTTGATATTTACAGTCGATTAAATGGTGATGTGTTGACCTAAACTCAAAGCCTTCTTCGCATATGTAGGGTCCAAGTTTATATCCATTCATGTGCTCTTCACAATCATTCAGCAGGTTGTCACTTCCATCTCTGCACTCAACCTTTCTAGCATGCCTGGTAGTGGCTTTATTGCCTGTCATATACATGTATGTGGAGTACGCTTTGTCCATCCACAGGTTGTGTGCCCATGATCAAGTTGTTCGGGTACCTATGATCAGAATATTCTTGTTTCTCCAGTTGACTGTTTCTCCTCTGGGAAATCAGTGGTAGATGCAATGCCTGTAGACTCTGCAGAGAGGGACTGGCCTTTGCTGAACAATTGGAGTAGATCATGAAAGCCCAACTGCCAGGGCTTCCAGCTGATGACAGAAGCACCAAGCTGCCTGACCAATGTGTAACATTCGCTTTGATCAGGCACACTTGAGGACATTGGAGAAAGAAACAGTTCGACACTGTGGGAAGTTAACATAGGTTAAGTATATTAAGTTCACTGCGGACAGAAAGGGAACTTCTTTACATGATGAACATTTTCTGTCTTCCACGAAGTGATGTAGGTGCATGTGTATGATTTATTTATACAAGAAGCATGCAAATGCATGAAAGCGTACCTGTATGTGCATACATGTTTTATGTTCCTATCCGTGTTTGCTGTGTGTGGTGCTCATGCACAAAAACTTTATCTTGATAAGGACAAATCAAACAGATTTGACATGTTGAACGATATTGAAAAATGTTATGAATTTCTTGACCTTTGTTATTTGAAGTTGGTATAAAGAGACCAGGGGCATAATGGTAAAATGGCATATTTCTTTTTATCAGAATGCATCTTTTCATGCATGTGTCATGTTAATGTAATGGCATAAGATGTTCTGAAAATAATTCTTTGAACACAATTCTGTATCTAGCTTTGTCACCCAAGGTGAATTTTCCTGTGTACAGAGAGCAGACATGACTGAAGGCATGCTCACATACTATTGATATCTTTTTACCATGCTTTGACACTGTGATGCAACATTCTTGTTCTCCAGCCTATTTCTAATGAGCGCTTGGCAGGGTGAAAATTCTAACGCATGGAAAAGAATTGAGGGGAAGGGGTGGATAGTCTACTTAATGCACAAGCCTTACATTGCAAAGCTAAATTTCTTGATTTCGGTAACAAATCCCCTTTTGCATAAAATCTACTCTCTCTTTTTTCAAATAAAATTATTTCTTTTTTTAACCTGTTGAATACAGTATTGGTGTTGCATCCATATATGTCTCACACATACAGCATCTGTTGAGAAAGGACTTGTACTGTGGTGTTAGAGTGTCTTATGGATGAGTGCTCTATACACCCACTTTTCTCTGTCATGAATGGCAGCTGAACACCATGTGTCATATGAACAACAGAGAGAGAAGATGTTTTATCAACTACCTCAAAAGGTATACTTGTATTACACCAGTCCTAAACAGAAACACGATCAACTAGACAAGGTTTTCCTCCAAAATGTTTTCCTCCAAAATGTTTCCTCTTTGTTGTGCTGCACTACATGCCTCATTGAGTTGTGCTCACTGTAGTGAATATTTTTGGCTGTTTAAAACTTCCCTGATATTGTACTATAGGGAATGAATTCTGGGCATCAAATGCCCATTAAAAAACTTCCCCAAATGGGAAGTTCGCAGGCTCAATGTCATACTGCATAATTTGTATTTGAGAAATTTATTGTGTTGAAAGTGACCCAGATCTTTATTAGCTTTGTAGCTTTCAAGCCAGGGGACGTCCCTTGCAAGCCCAAAGCTTTAAGTTCTATAGAAGATGTTTTGGTTGATTACTAGATGACTGAACTTCTGATGTATCCAGTAGAACAAATGGTTGCTTTTGTTATGTACTCTTGTTCTGCATTTACTGCTGGATGAGAATACGAATAATGGGTTGTGCAGGGGGGGGGGGGGGGGGGGGGGGGGGAGTGTGTGTGTGTGTGTGTGTGTGTGTGTGTGTGTGTGTCTGTCTGGGTCTGTGTCTGTGTGTGTGTGTGTGTCTGTGTGTGTGTGTGTGTCTGTGTGTCTGTGTGTGTGTGTGTGTGTGTGTGTGTGTGTGTGTGTGTCTGTGTCAGTGTGTGTGTGTGTGTATGTGTGTGTGTGTGTGTGTGTGTGTCTGTGTGTGTGTGTGTGTGTGAGTGTGTGTGTGTGTGTGTGTGTGTGTGTGTGTGTGTGTGTGTGTGTGTGTGTGTCTGTGTGTGTCTGTGTCTGTGTGTGTGTGTGTGTGTGTGTCTGGGTCTGTGTCTGTGTGTGTCTGTGTCTGTGTGTGTGTGTGTGTGTGCGTGTGCGTGTCTGTGTGTGTCTGTGTGTGTGTGTGTCTGGGTCTGTGTGTGTGTGTGTGTGTGTGTGTGTGTGTGTGTGTGTGTGTGTGTGTGTGTGTGTGTGTGTGTGTGTATGTGTGTGTTCCCTACATTATATTTTTCTCAATGATGACATCTGAAACGGTGTATATCTTTTGCTTTGATGTTCAGATTTGCCCTATTACAGTCACGTGTGCAATAGAAGTTTTGATGCATATTACACATTTTAAAAAGTGTTAGCGAATAATTAGGATGTATGAAACATTCCCTACCATAATAATAATTTAACATTTGCATTTATCATTTGTCTTAAACATTTACTGAATATTTCATTGCAACATTTTTCAGTGACTCAGCTTTTTTCAAACAAATGAAAAGTTTCACATGTTTAACAAACACTGTGCATATTAAATAAAAGTGTTATTTGCTTTATAATTGTGCTCAAACTTATATTGTTGAAATTGTATTGTTGTGAAAAGCATATACTGTGTACTTCATAGTTATTGTTTTATTTATGTTAAATACTTTTTATCTTCAGTTTGATCATTTCTTTTTTGCACTGTTGAAAATTTGACTGAGCAGTATTTTGTACTGGCCATCAATTTTATTAATGATGAAGGAACTTAGCATCATGCTTGTATTATGAATAAAAATGAATATTTATGCATTTCTTAGTCTTGTGATTTTTCAAGGCCATATTACGTTTTAATATACATGTATGTTGATTATGAAAATGTGAATATTGTGATCATTGGAAGAGAAAAGGATGTACAGGTGGATTTAGATGGGCAGATGAATACAGAAAGTGAAGATTTCTAATGCTGTAAAGTGCTGGAAAAATAGAGAGTATTGTGGAGGTTTCAGCAATGAAAAGAATCCCTCCAACAGGACCGTTGCTTGGTTTTGTGACGCATTTAGGGCAGCGTTGCTTTTGAAGTGTCACGTGACATCGCTTTGCGTTGCGTCCGACTCAGTCTAGTCGGTTCTCATTGTATGTAGAAAAATCTAGAGGCATTGTAGAAAGTGTAAGTGTGCGAGTATGTGTGTGTGTGTGAAAGATAATACATGGATAACAGTGCAAGTCCTCCTTTTCGGGAGTGAATCCTCTAGGGAATGAAGTTCCGAGAGTGAAGTGTACATGTGAAAATGTGAAGACAGGTAAAAATGCGATGACAGCGATCGTGTCCTCCCAGGAACAAGCCCTGAGAATGAAGAGCATTCACAGCGTTGCTGTGAACTGATGTCACTGTGAATAGACAAGTGCATGATAAAGGTTTTCTAAACGACTACTGGACTTGGATTTCGACTTTTGCAGTGCAAGCTAGGAGAACCCTGTATCTACATGGTTCTGTGAAGAAGACACTTGCAACATAAACAATGGTTGAATTCTGAGGAATAAAATATGTTTTTGCGATTCAAGACTGCACATAACATTCTTAATGTGGCTGTTTTCATTTCTTCAAATATGTCGCGACTGGAAAACAGATGGCTTTTACAGAAAAAGGCTGTATTCGAGACGATGTATTGTGCAGTACTGGAATTTGCCTGAATGACATTCCAGGCCAAAAATTTGACCCCAAAAGCCGTGTATTGAGATGCGAATGAGAAAAAATATAGACGAAATATGATGACAGGAACTGCATAAAAAGACGAATAGAGTGACCGGAATTGCGACACATACTAATAGAATGACAGCAATTGTTGAAGCAGACTAGTAAAGTGACAGGGATTGCTGAAACAGACGAATAGAGTAGCGAGGATTGCTTAAACATGTATACGAATAGAGTGACAGCTAGGATTGCAGACAGATCAATATAGAGTGATAGGAATTGTAGAAACGGTCGAATAGTGACAGGAACTATAGAAACAGACAAATAGTGACAGGAATTATGTACAGAGACGAAGAGAGTGACATAAATTGAAGAAACTGATGAACAAAGTGACAGGTTTGCAAGACAGGCGACGCAAATAATCTCACTGGCTGGACATGTCCATTCAACAAGGGAGGTAATTCCTCGGTCCAACAGAGGATAAGGGCTTCTCGAAAAGTGATACAAGGGAAGTAACTCTTCGAGGCTTTGCCGTCTTTGCAGTTTGGAAGCGTTTGTTGTCTCCTCGGTACAAGAATAATGTGCCCATGATACAATAATTATTAAGTGGATTTGACAAGCAACGGAACAAGAATACACAAAAACTGCAAGCTTCACAATTCTTCGTCGTTAAATTCTGACAGTTGTAAGCTGATGCTACACCGTTGAAACAAAATAAAAGAGAAGAAAAGCATGTATTAATATTTTTAAATACAAATTTGAAAAAGAAGTCTTACGGGAAGATGGCAAAATGCGCAACTTCTTTGGTTTTCTTCCTTGAAAATTTAAACTTATGGTGGCATTTTATCGAGTTAGATGTATGCCCAGCCCTATTATTCAACATAATAACAACAGAAAAGTGTTTGACAATTGGAAACTCCATAAACGGGCCACACTAGTGGACTAGTCCGAGGAGAGGGTGTGGAAAGACGGCCAAGCTGGCGGCCATACAAGCTAGCAAGCACCGCATGTGACTGGCAAGCGTCTTGGCTTGGTTAATTCTCAGTGAATTTCGCACGTGATCTAATTGATTAAGATGACAAAAATAATTTTGGGACGGTTCGCAAAAGAATCGCAGAGCCAATAGGAATGTTAGATGTGCCGCACCAGTGTGTGTAATTCCCGCCAGCTTTGACGGCCGTTCTCACACCCCTCTCCTCGGACTTCGTCCACTAGTTGTGGCCCTGTTTTGATGGGGGACACGGGTTCCAATTCGTCTCAAACACTTTTCTGTTGTTATTATGTTGAATAATAGGGCTGTGGCATACATCTCACTCCGATAAAATGCCCACCATAAGTTTAACATTTTTCCAAGAAGGAATGAAAACAATATTTTTTGAAGTTGACACATTTTTGCCATACTATGTCCGCTGTAAGACTTTCTATTTTCAAATTTGTATATTGAAAAATATTAATACATGCGCTTTTTCTGTCTCTTTGTATTTTGTTGTCTCACGGTGGTAAGCATTCAGCCTTAGCAACCTGACCAGTAAGTTAACGTACGAAGAAT